>SKCR01045861.1:0-46736 GCA_019454045.1 Zanthoxylum bungeanum
ACCTTTCGGGTCCTGAGCTCGGAGTTGAGCAAATAGTAGAGCATGAGCTTAGGAAAACTCATCGTGATGATAACTTTAGTGTTCAATCCGTTATGCTTGCTGCAATGAATATTTAATTCCAAGGGTGAGTTTCCCTATCACCTTAATCTACTCTTTAAGTGCTAGCTTTGTTTGATTTTGAAGCAAAATCAATGGAGGAAAAGCATGAAGCTCACGGCAAAGCAAGTAGTGGGAGAGAGTTATGTGTTTTGATATTTGTTTTCTAAAAACCAATTATTAAAAGTCAACCACCAAAAATGTGTATATGCTTTTCAAAAAGCAAAAGTAAAATTGTGTTGAAACGAAATGCATTAAATGCATTCACCCACTTCCATCAACTAATGACTAGTGATGTAAGTTGGTGGGCTCCACTTCTTAAATTCAAAATTCAAGTGGCTTGCTCAACACACTTCAGGCTCGGGTTCGTTTAATCCGATTAAATGAATTTTCTGCCGTGACGTAATTAAATCTAATTTAATTAACTAATAATGCCTAGTAAAATTATTACGAAAGTCGCTTGCGAATTAATTCCAAATTAGTTCGTTCGCCCGAATTAAAATCCAATTTTAATTCCGCTTTGAAATTTGATTTCAATTAATATAACCAATATATTATTTAATCGATTAATTCAAAATTAATCATGTTATCTCTTCTATTCCAATTTTATCCCAGATAAATTCTTGCCGCAATTAATCATAGATTAATTTTCTCTCTCATAATTAATCCCATATTAATTCTGTTCGAGTCAAATGTCATCAGTGAATCTTTGGGAAGCGACCCAAGAGATCCCTGGATATGTTGGCAGTAAATCCAGTCATCGGACTATCCAAACACGTGCGAACCCCATACCACGTTCTTACTAATTTACAAGACATGGTTGGCTTCTAGCAAAGCACCGTGCCTAGCCAATTCTCCAGAAATATTCAACGAAGAATATATAATCTATATTAGGCATAGTATACTATGTATTTCGTATTACGATCCAATATCAGATGTCACATGCTAGGCCTAGGGCTGGAATAGTGTCTGTCCCGTGCGAAGCATCTATTGGATCACTAGCAACTAGTCTCTTTAATCGGATAATCATGACCTAGTCATACTATCCCGATAGCTGTAGTATATTAGAGTACTAGTTCTGTATCCCTGCGTGATCATCTTCTCCATATAACTGAAGTGATACTTCCATCTTGACATCACATCCAATACACTACGATTCTCAGTAAATCCAGAAGAGGCGTACACAGAACCTGTTAAAGCCCCGAACGACCAAAACCAAAGCATACTGATTGTTACAAGTATTAGCGATGCAAGTCTCAAGTTAAGATTACATACACCTACCCTGATTCAGATTCCCATAGACACATAGTCATGCTACCAATGGGATTCCGAGGGGTCTATCCAGAGCGAAGCTGTTCCCGGTCCAACGGCTAAGAGAACCTCCTATCATACTTGCATAAATATCCTATATTTAAATATATGAGAACTATGTCGTTAAGCTTCCATAACGCTCACAAGTGTAATACTAGTCTATTCCGCATTATCGATGTCCAGTCCCGATAATACTACGAATATGGATATCTAATGATTAAACCGTTCATGGATTAATACTATCTCATATCTTATTATTCCGGAACTAATCATAAAGACTTTTATCATTTATATATCAAAGTAATCTAATTACAAAATGATAAAATAACAATTTCCTTTGTCACATATTCAATTTGTACAAAAACCAAAATGTCTTTTACAAATGGTGATGCTATGGGTCATAATTGTCCAACAACTCGAACAAGTAAGCAAAATCAATGTCTAAATTATTAATAAATGCAGGATTACAATCAAATAATTCAGAAAAATAAACATCTTCGTAATTTGCAGTCTTGTCTTATTCCCTCTACTTGCTTTCTTCGAGCGTTAGATTCTCCAACTGCAGTAGTTATTCTTCCCATTTATCTTCCTCTTTTGTAACTTCCTCTGCCTGTGGTTCTTTGCCCATCACATCCTTGAAGATTTTGAATCCCGGTACTATGATCCCATTGAATTCTACGGGTTCAGGATCTCCTTGATATCCTATGGCTTTCACAAAGTATTCCATCAGCTTCATCCCTTCTTTCTTGGCCTTCGGCTCATTCCCATCGGAGTCGTACCCCAATCCTCTCTTAATGGTTTGTCCCTTGAAATCTGGCTGTTCTCTTATTCCCTGGCCTCTAGCACTCAAACCTGTGCCCGACTCATATTTCATTCTTTCCATGATTCTAGCCACTTTAGGGTCCACTTATTCTTTAAAGTTTTCCGCCAGTTGGAACATTGTGAAAGGCTGTATGTCTAAAGCAGCCACAACATTGTCTACTTCAGCCCTGATGGTGACGACTTCCTCTCTATACGGGAACTTTACAACCTGGTACAAAATGGATGGAACGCCATGCCTCCCCAATAACAGAACAAATGTAGCTGGGATATCAAGCACTGTGAACTCCACCTCGTCCTCTATCGGGCCCACTTTGACTACTGTGACGAAAGTAGCTTCGACTCCCCATTTGCTATTGTCATATGCTTTGATAGTCATGTTGGAGGGGCTTAAATCTATTGTCCGCATACCCAACCTTGACATAATCTTCAAAGGGCACACATTGATAGATGAGCCATCATCCACCATCACACCAAATGTCTTATTGCCTCTTACTTCCGCTTTTATGAATAGCGGCTTGTTGTGATTCCTCCCCTCCATCAGGAGCTCTTCTTAAGGGAATGTTATCATATGCCTACCATCTTTCTATACCGACCCTATGAACATTGTCGGGTTTGCATCTTCAGGTACTATTATCTTGCTTAGAGCTTCTACCATGGCACTCATGTGCTCTTGAGAGATGCATAATAACTCCCATACGCTCACTTGTGCCAGTGTTTTCTTTAATTGACGCAACACAGTATCCCCCTCGGAGTTATCCGTATTCTCCGTCACCTCTTGGCATTCTTTTAGCACTTCTTTGCCTTTCTCCATTACATCACTGTAAAAATGTCCACTGCGAGTCATCCCCTTTACCTCCCATTTGTCACTGCTCGAGAAGTTTTCCTAGAAGTCTCTCCCCTGCTCTATTTCATCTTCACTACTGCTATCCCATATCCCCATGCAAGAAGCTTGGTGGTTGAGAGTTTGGAGGAAAAAGCTTTCGGGCAGGCCAAAGTTGATCATGTAGGTGGGTGGTGGAACAGAGTGGTAGTTGGGTAAAAGGTTTCCGTGTGTGTTGGGTTGTCTTTTTCCGGGTTGGATATCTTATGGGTGTCAATGAGGTCTTGGATCTCATGCCTAAGGCGGGAGCAGTATCAGTTTCGTGGCCTTTTTGCTAATGGTAATGACAGTATAGGTTTAGGTCGAGGTGGCGTGGCACATGGTTTGGAAGTTGTTTAGGTTCTAAAGGTCTTAGGAGTCATTGCCTCTTCAGCTTTTCAAACACCTTTGACAAAGGTCTACCAAAATTGGAGAATCGCCTGTTTCTAATGGCGGCGACCTCAGTATGAGCGAGCTTGGTCCCTGAAGGCCCCCAATGGTCTTTCTATTCTGGCCTTAAAACTTTCTGTTCTTGACTTCCTCTTCCTCGATATCCATGACAGTTTCTCTTAACTATCGAAAGTCGCTAATCATGGAGGTCATCCTTCTCAGCTTGTTATAAATGGAGGGCTTGGTGCCATTAATGATCATCTTAATCTAGTCCTACTCCGAGGGCCATGTCTGCATCTTCAAGAGCTGGCTTCTCCAACAATCCACATAATCTTTAAAGGTATCTTCTAACTTCTGTTTGGTGTTTTCTAGGTCACAGAGCGACAAGTCTATCTCCATGTTCGTGACATATTGGTTCAGGAAGGCATTCGCTAATGCCCTTCAGTCATCCCTGACCTTTCCATCCAGGTTATGATACCATACTACGGGCGCCTCTTCCAGTGACATCCCGAACATCTTCTACACCTCGCACTTCGACAAACACAGTGAACTTATCACTGAAACATATTGTCGAAGATGGACCGTAGGTTCTCCATTTCCGTTGAACTTGGCCATGTCAGACATCTTAAACTGGGGAGGCAGTTGTTCTTCAAAAGTCATCGCATCATAGTCTAATAGATCTTCATTTTTTCCCTTCATCTTGCAGGTAACTGACTCTACTTTTTCTCTAAGTTTCTGTAACTCTTTCTGAGGCCCGACTATCCTTCCCACGGCATACTCAACCATGTCATCATCAAAAATAGGGATTTCTTCGTTCACCCTATTCAGGGGCTCCTCACGCCTTCCATCCTCATTGTTTTCTGTTCCCACTGTGCGGAGTGTTGTCAGACTGGCTACAATGTTGGTCAAGGCTTGTAGTTGCTCTGTAATTTTGGTGATGTTGTACTCTAATTGATCCATACGGGAACCTTCGTTGCCTGATGCATCCATGCTTGCTAACCTCTTCTTGACAAGTCTCCATTATTTTCTAACCCAACGGATATCTATTATGGCTTTTAAGACAAGGGGTCAGCATGATGCGTTTATGCATGCGATGCATGAGATGCATGAGATGCATGTGGTTATCAAAACAACATATACCCTTCCAACCTTATTCATCCCACACCCGTGGTAAGTCCATTTCTGCCCTATGTATGACTCATTTTATGCACCAATGTGAGATACACAAAGATCGTTCTCTTCTACGCTACATGGGTGGACCTTGGCTACATCAGTCCCTCTTCATCAGTAAAAGACAAAGACCGCCCATTTACAAGATTGACTAAGCCTATTATGGGGATCGTGCCATTGTATAGAAAAGACGAATTGGGCACTCAGTAATCACGGTTGTGGCGGAGATAGACTTGGAGATATCCAAAAGTATACAAATATACCATAACAAGGCGTACATTTCCTGGATGAAAGCCAGTGCGGATATCGGACTCATGCATCTGGCAAATTCGGATCATGTTTGGACATTCTAAGCCCATCAAGGTTTTCATACAAGTTAGCCCGTTATCATTTTAAAGCGTTCAATCATATTATCGCGAGGTGTAAACTTGTCCCAATTGAAAAGGCCCAACCGATTTACACTTTTGCGATAAGGTAGCTAAATAACTTCAAATAATAGGGGGCCCAAACAAAGGGTGGCCCATTATCACTTTGAAAGCTTTTGGCCTAATCATCATAAGATACAAACTCGTCCCGATTTAAGTGGCCCAACAAGTTCGCATCCTATGACGAGAAGCCCAAATGGATCCAAATGATAATGGGCCCAAACACAAGCATGAGGGCAGCTTCTATAGGACACATAACTATGGTTCATATATGGGCTTACAAGGGTATGGATAAAGCTCTCATCGAGGAAGGGTTGAACACAACTAGGTCTCTCCACTTAAGGGTTTGAGCGACCAAGTGAGCATGGCTTTTTTATACCCTAGGGTACGTGCCAACGAGTGATGGTTATCATCACATAACGATCCACCGCCTTGAGTGAAAGCGACTTCACGATACATGACGTCATCAGGGGTAAGAAGGGTATGCAAAATATATGAGACTTGGTTAACCAAAGCCAAAGCCACAGGCACTACAAGGCATTATTTCGGGGCCGATTCTCTCTCCCCAGCGGAGTCGCCATCTGTAGGAGCGAAGCGGGGTTTACCGCTATGCCTATGATGTTCATCGACCACGAAACTGTTGGGCTCGCAGCCCGTAAAGAGTATGGATTAGCCCGCATGGGACTAAACCAGAGAATGAAGGAGTTTCCACCTAGTGTGAACTGGGAAAGATTTAAGGCCACACTCACCCCTCACAAGAGAAGACCTCAAACCGTTGGGTTCGGAATGGTCCATTACTTATGCCAGTATAATGTACGGGTTCAAAAAATGGTATAGTCAAGTCTTAATGCAATTCATGCATAAAAGCGAATAAAAAATGAATAACATACCCAACCAAAATAATAATCACAATAACGTGATTTCAAAAGCATATTAAATTAAGAAATACGAGATGCGATAATGAAAATTATAATAAACAACCAAAAGCAGGAGAAGCGTCAATGATAAATGTCAATAATAAACAGTCGTGCGTGATGGGCTATGGAAATATTAATGATCATAACATAAAGGAAACATTTTAAAATGAAATGATCCATTAAGATAAACGGTAAACAAAAAAGGGGTCAATCTGGCATATATATATATATATAATATATATATATATATATTATATATATATATATATATATATCTATATATATATATATAAGTATTTCTCGAGTGGCACGTGGAGTTGTATCTCAAGTATAAACCACACTACCGTCCATTCAGATTCGGCTATGGGATTTACGTCTGGGTTTCCATCCAATATACCGCGAGGGATAATAACACACATAATCATCAATGTAATTTAAACCGACAAAAAAAAATATAACCATGCATATACGGATAATCATCAACAAGAACAAGCATAAATAAAATAAAGGCAAAATAATAAAATAACAATAATAGTGAATAAATAGATAAAAATAAACAACGAAAGGCCAAAAAGAAATATGGCCAGAGATTTGGCCATTCTTTAATGTAGGGCTTCACATACCCGACTGGACGTATTTCACGTCCAGCCAGACATGTGGTGTCCGGAATTATAAAAATAAATATGGTAAGGGTGCCCTCAGGTCTTACCTTTTAAGTTGCTTTCTCGAAAGTGTGTTAGGTTGTCGCCGGAAGGATCGAAGCTTTGTTTCATGGTTTGGTTTGGTTTCTGGTTCGCTATTTCTGATTGCTGGTTGCTGTTTCTGGTTACTGGTTACTGGTTGCTTTGCTCGCTGTTTCTGCTTCACGCTACTGGTCGCTTTGTTTGCTTTTTCAACTTCACGCCGCTGGTTCTGTTCTGGTTTCTTCACGCTGCTGTTCACGTCTAGGTCTCTGCGTCACGCTGCTGGTTCACTGCTTCCACACTCCTTTGTTTGTTTTGTTTTCTGGTTTTTTTTCATTTTTTCTCTCGGTCATCTCTTTATTTTTAGGTGATTCTTTTTTATTCTTGTTGTTTTTTTCGGTGATCCCCCAAAGAAGAAGAAAAGAGCCCCCATTTGATGATGACTTGGTCCCTTTTATAATGATTTGAAAGGATCTCCAAATAGGGAAACAAATCATGTTTATTTGGGAAATATATTCCCAAATTATTTTGGGAATAAAATCTTATAAATTTGGTGATGATGAGATCTCAAATCTTGTTAAATTGGTAAGGATGGGATCCCAAAAATCTCATTTAATTGGAAAGTGTTGATGCTCTCATAACTAAGGAGATTTTATCGTATTTGGAAAGATTATGCATGGGGTTTTTGGGCCGCGTGGATTGCATGGGCCATTTGTGTGGGCTGCATGGGCCGGTTACATGGGCTGCTTGGTGGGTCTGAAGCTAAGGTTTGAGGCAGAGGCTGACTGAGCGAATCCGAGACTGGCTAGTGAGTTCGAATCCGATGAGGTGCTAATTTTGGAGGTTTTCCTCCCTTATGGCATTCGTTTTTCGTAACTTCCGCAACTTTTCAGGTAGTACCTCCATACGAGGCTCATCATCGGGCTCATGCAAAAAATACAATGTCTACATTTGCGGCACTTTCAACTACAACCGAGCGGCTGAAGAAGCAATGAGACTGCATGTTTTTCTATATTCTTTGAAAGACAGAGCTAAGGCTTGGCTACACTCACTACCAGCAGGTTCCATCACAACTTGGAACACTCTAGACACCAATTTCCTTGCAAAATACTTTCCCCCCAGCTAGAACTGTAAAGCTGAGGAATGACATCACATCCTTTGTGCAACATGATTCAGAATCCCTCTGCGGATTGGACTTTCTGGATTAATGAGAACCACAATTGATGCTGCTGCTGGAGGTGATTTAATGGCAAAAGGAGAAGATCAGGCTTGGGACCTAATTGAAGAAATGGCCAACAATAATTCTTTGTGGCCAACAGAAAGGAGCATGATCCAATGAATTGCTGGAATTTATGAAGTTGGAGCCAACACAACATTGAGTGCCAAGCTGGATCATATTTGCAAAAGTCTAGATACTCTTAACATGAAGGTTGATGCTGGATCCACAAGTTCACCATATGGAGAAGCACCAGACTCAGAATCTTACAACCAACATGATGAGACGGTGAATTATGTCAACAATTTCAACAGACAGTGGAACAATCCATATTCTAACACCTACAACCCAGGTTGGAGGAATCATCCCAATTTTGCATGGAGTAACAATTCAGGGCAAAAGAACAATCCACCACCAGGATTCCAACAGCAGAACAAAGGCCAAGAGTATGAAAAAGAACCAGGAATAGCAGAAGTACTTGCCTTGTTGAAAAAGCAACAAGCAACATACAATGCTATGTTTCAAAGCCAATCTGCTTCTATAAAGGCACTGGAAAATCAAATAGGACAACTGGCCAATGCTCAGAGTTACAGAACGCAAGGAAAAATTCTTAGCAACATAGAACCAAATCCAAGGAACAGAGGGAAAGAGCAATGTCAAGCCATTACCTTGAAAAGCGGTACTGAAATCAACAAAGATGTTGGAGTCAAGGCAACTGCTGAGGAAGTTCCAAAAGAAACCAGGGAAGCAGATCCACAGATGGAGGAAAAAGAATAAAAAACAAATGATCAAGAAAAATTCACTCCACCTCCACCTTTTCCACAACGTCTCCAGAAAACTAAACTGGACAAGCAATTTATCGATTCTTGGAGATTTTCAAAAAGCTACATATCAACATTCCATTTGTAGAAGCGTTGGAACAAATGCGCAGTTATGTCAAATTCATGAAAGACATTTTGTCATGAAAGTGAAGATTGGGAGATTACGAAACAGTAGCATTGACAGAAGAATACAACGCCATCATTCAGAGGAAGCTTCCCCCAAAGTTGAAAGATCTTGGTAGTTTCACCATCCTTTGCACCATAGGCGAACATTACTTTGGTAAGGCTTTATGTGATTTAGGTGTCAGCATTAACTTGATACCTTTGTCTATTTACAAGAAACTGCAAATCGGAGAAGCAATGCCCACCTCAGTTACTCTGCAGCTTGCTGACAGATCGCTCACATTTTCGAGAGGTGTAGTGGAAGATGTATTGGTGAAAGTCGATAAATTCATTTTCCCTGTAGATTTCATTATCCTTGACATGGAAGAAGATAAAGATGTACCTATCATCCTTGGGAGACCATTCTTGGCTACAATTCGAACTGTTATTGATGTAAAAAAAAGGAGAATTAACCATGAAAGTGCAGAACCAAGAAGTTACATTCAATGTTTTCAAAGCCATGAAATTCCCGAGTGATGAAAATGAGGATGAATGTTTCAGAATTGATGTTGTAGATAGTATCATCCAAGATACTGATGCAATGCAACTTCCCACGGATAAACTTGAAGCTTGCATCACCAACATGACTAACAGCGAGATAGATGATGAAATTCTGGAATGTATCAACTATATTGACAGACCCTTTCGATTTGAATCGACACCACATATGGAAAGTTTGGAACTACCAAAAAAGGAGCGAATCAAGCCCTCGATTGACGAACCACCGCAGCTGGAACTAAAGCTACTTTCGAGCCATCTCAGGTATGCATTCTTAGGAAACTCTTCTGATTTACCTGTGATTATTTATTCTTCACTAACATTGGAGCAGGAAGATAAGTTACTGGGAGTGTTACGAGAACACAAGAAAGCCATTGGTTGGACTATAGCAGACATTCGAGGCATTAGTCCATCACTTTGCATGCACAAAATTATGATGAATGATGAATACAAAGCAACAGTAGAGCATCAACGGAGACTAAATCCAATCATGAAGGTGGTCGTGAAGAAAGAAATTATCAAATGGTTGGATGTCGGGATCATTTATCCTATCTCTAACAGCACGTGGGTGAGTCATATGCAATGTGTGCCAAAGAAATGAGGAATTGCTGTAGTCACAAATGAAAAGAACGAGCTGATTCCAACAAGAATGGTGACTGGATGGAGAGTATGCATGGACTACAGGAAGCTGAACAAAGCAATAAGGAAAGATCATTTCCCGCTACCATTCATTGATCAGATGCTAGACAGATTGGCGAGACATGAGTTCTATTATTTTCTGGACGGATATTCGGGGTATAATCAGACTGCCATCGCCCCAGAAGATCAGGAGAAAACCATTTTTACATGTCCGTATGATACTTTTTCTTTCCATTGGATTCCATTTGAACTATGTAATGCTCCTGCTACATTTTAACATTGCATGATGGCTGTAGGCACTGCTTTTTGCATGTAAGTCCCTATGATGAGTCTCATTAAGAGACACTACCTTTAAGTCACGGAGTCGCGGGAAACGAATGTTGGAAGGGAAATTCAGAATAAGTATGTCAGCGGATTCAATTCACATATTCACTGCTTTCGTTCGTGATGCGTTGTTAACATGTTCGAACGTCAAGTAGATTGCGGGCGTTCGTGTAGCATTCGAATCGGCGTTCCGAACGGTGGTCGGTACTCTGGTTTTGCTGCTAGCCTCACGCCCAAGCCCAATTAACCCACAAAAGCCCATAAACATATCCAAATTAATAAACACATATTTAACACATGGGAAATTAAAATTAAAATCAAGTAAAATCTAAATAATCACTTACCAAATTAAAACAAATCTTGTCCCTAATCAAATATAGACTTTCCTTGTATGACACTAATTGGTCCCTTCCTTTTTCAAACTTGGATTCACCCTTGCCTATAAAAAAGAAGCCTTCACCACACATCCAAACCCTAGCTCATTCACAAAAAAAAAACTCCTAGCATTCACGCCCAATCTAAAACTAGAAGCAAAGAAAATATTTCATTTCTCCTCCTCTCTCCAGCAACCGTAAATCACCCTTGAAATAACCCCTACATCCACCAAAAATCGAAAAATGAAAAACACAGACCCCATTGCCGAGACCAAAACATATCCCATACAACCCCTAACATCTCCGAAACAGTAGCCCAAATACCCCAAAATAGTGGCCTAAAATACCTGAAACATTGACCAGAAAATGTCACCGAAACAGCAGTGAAATACAGTAAAAACAGCAGCAAAATAGGGGGACGACGACTCAAAATAGTGAAACAACGAACGAGAGCAGTGGACCAGTGAACCAGAGGAGTTGCGGAGCATCAATCCTTCCGACTACCGTGTACCGTACTTCCGAGAGACGATTTTAAAAGGTTAGACCTGAGGGCATTTTTCTTATTTTTTTCATTCGTATTTCAATTGTTTTATTTGTTTTCTTTGCATGAGAGTCGCTTGTGGATGCATGTTGTAGCCTTTGAATGGATGGGAAAATGTGTCGTCTCTTGTGGTATATAGGATGGAAACCCAGACATAAATTCCGTAGCCGAATCAGAATGGACGGTAGTGCGGTCTGTACTTGGGATACAACTCCACGTACCACTTGAGCAAATGGCACATGTTTCACTTTGCTTTTTATCTTGTTCGTTTATTATCCTCATTTTATATTCTGCCATTTAGTTTCTGTACGATTATTTGTTTGTATTGATGATTGATGCGCATGAGCTTAGTACGTTGGCCTAAAGGTTCCCTATTTGAGGGAAGGAAAGCCTGAAAGACTACCTTTACGACAATGCTTTGCCGCGCCGGACAAAGTTATATTGATTGAATGTGATAATGTTTTAAATCGAATATGTGAAGTCGTATATTGTTGTCCTTATTTTATATGCACGGTAACATAATGCGCATGGGGCTAACTAGGGTGGATTAAAGGTCCTCTATTCGAGGGGAAATGCTTGAAGGCTCCCTTTACCACGATGTTTTGCTGCGGCCTTTATTATGTCATTTACCATTTGCATATCGTTGCTTTATTTACGCATGCATTGCATTCTTGTGGCATGGGCTAAACTAGGGTGGATTAAAGGTCCTCTATTCGAGGGAAAATGCCTGAAGGCTACCTTACCATGATGTTTTGCCGTGCCTTTTGTTATGTCAATGACTTTGTGCATATCATTGATCTATTTATGCATGTATTGCATTCTAATGCGCATAGGCTAACTAGGGTGGATTAAAGGTCCTCTATTCGAGGGAAAATGCCCGAAGGCTACCTTTACCACGATTTTTACCGCTCCAGACGAGGTATGCTCGATTGAATGGTAATGAGTCCAATCGGCACACGGGGCCTATATTGTGCATCAATGTATGCGTGTGCAGGTCTATCATTCATCAGGCTTGTCCTGTTTCGAACGCATTCTCGACGCTACACACACGAACATGAACTTCTGTTTCCCATTCGAACTCGTTCACAAACGCTACTATAAATGAATATCATTACAAGTGGCATAAGTAAGGGACCATTCCGAACCCAATGGTTTGAGGTCTTCCCTTGCGAGGGGTAAGTGCGGCCTTAAATCATTTTCTCGGTTCACACCGGGTGGTGACTCCATGTTATTTCTCTGGTTTAGTCCCCCGCGGGCTATCCTGTACTCCCAACCGGGCCGCGAGCCCTGTTGGTTTCTATAATATGTCCCAAACAAAGATTAAGCATATGAAATACTATAAATGAATATATATTAAACTTTGAAGTATGGCGGAATCATACTTACAATGCTATGTTGATAAAGAAGTGATGAAGAAAACTTTGAATCTCCAAGCTACAAGTTTCGGCCAAGGGAGGAAGAGGTGGAAAGCTCCAAGCTTTGTGTATTCCAAGCTCTTTGATGGTTTCCCTATCACCTCTTTTGATCCTTCAATGTGCTAGCAAAAAGGAGAAAGAAAATCAAATCTTCTTGCCCTTCAATGGAGTTCACGGCAATGTGAAGAAATTTGAGAGAGAAAGAGTTTTGTGTAATTGATTTTGTTTTACCAAAAATCAATTTATATTTATGTCATAATATTTATTAAATAATAATAAACTTATGACACAAACCATGCAATGGCTTAGAGTGTCAAACACTCAAACTCCATGCAAAACCTTTGAGTGTATTGCACACTATCACCATGCAATGCATTACCAATTAAATAATGCATATAATGACATGTGTCATGTGGGCCCCACACGTTTCCAAATGAAAGTGGGCCACGTGCACTCACGCGTTCGGGTTCGATATTTCTGAAATACCGAGCTTACGTCGCGACGTTAATTAAACCGAATTTAAATAAATAATTGCGCCTGACGAAATTATTATTTACGTCGCTAACGAATTAATTCTAAATTAACTCGTATGCCCGAATTAAAATCTAATTTTAATTTCGCGTCGAAATCGAATTTCGATTATTATATCGAATATAATAATTTATCGATTAATTCCAAATTAATCGTTCTCTCTCTAAATTAGGCACTTTATCCAAGATAAAGTTTCTCCGCAATTAATCCAAGATTAATTAAGTCCGAATCAAATCATAGGTGAATCTTCAGGAAGCGACCCAAGAGATCTCCGGATATTTTGGCAGTAAATACGGTCGTCGGATAATCCGAACACGTACGTACCTCGTACTACGTCTTTACCGATTCACAAGACAAGGTTGGCTTCTAGCAAAGCGCCATGCCTACCCAATTCTCCAGAAATATTCTTACAGGATATAAGATCTATATCAAGCGTAGTATAACCGTAGTATTGCGTACATCGATCCAGTATCGGATGATCACATGCTAGGCCTGGGGCTGGAGATGTGTCTGCCCGTACGAAACATATATCGGACATCAAGCAACTAGTCTCTTTAAAATCGGACAATCCTGACCTGGTCATATTGTCCCGACGGTTGCAACCTTTTATAGAGTACTAGTTCTGTGTCCTGCGTGATCATCACCTCCATATGTCTGAAGTGATACTTCCATCTCTCGACATCACATCCAGTACAGTACGATTCTCGATAAACCCAGAGAGGTGTACACAGAACCGGTTAAGGTCCCCAACTACCAAAACCAAAGTTTACCGATTGTCGCAAGTACTAGCGATGTAAGTCTCAGGTTAAGACCATATACACCTACCCTGATGCGGCCTCCCATAGACACGCAGACATACTACCAATGGGATTCCGCGGGGTCTATCCAGAGCGAAGCTGTTTTCCGTACCATCGGTAAAACACAACCTCCTATCGCACTTGCATAAGTATCCAATACTTAAATATATGAGAACTATGCCGTTGTGCCCTCACAACGTGCACAAGCGCAATACTAGTCTATTCCGCATTATCGATGTCCAATCTCGATAATACTCCGACTAGGGATATTTATTATTAAACCTTTATGGATTGATACTGTCTCATATCATCTCAATCCGGTACTAATCATATGGACTTTCGCCATTTATATATCAAAGTAAATAACATTACAAAACGGTAAAAGGCAATTTCATTATCACATAGTTAATTTTGTACAATAATACAATATCATTTACAAACAGTGACGCTATGGGACATAATGTCTAACAATCTCCCACTTGCCTATAGCCAGTCACTCAAGCATCTAATACCCGAACTATGTATGTGTCGTTCAAAAACTTGCTGAAGAACAGCCTTCGTCAGCGGGTCTGCAATGTGTAAATCTGATGTGACCTTCTCGACCTTTACATCGCCACGATGTATAATCTCCCGAATCAGATGGTAACGTCGAAGAACATGCTTGGACCGTTGATGAGACCTTGGTTCCTTAGCCTGCGCTATAGCCCCGTTATTGTCACAATACAATGGAACGGGCTCAGCTGCTAACGGAACTACTCCTAATCCGATTAGGAACTTTCGGATCCAAACTGCCTCCTTTGCTGCTTCAGATGCAGCGATGTACTCCGCTTCTGTTGTTGAATCGGCAACAGTATCTTGCTTGGAAGATTTCCAGCTCACTGCTCCGTTATTCAAACAAAAAATGTACCCGATTGCGACTTGTAGTCATCCTTGTCGGTTTGGAAACTTGCATCGGTATACCCAGATACCGCAAGTTCTCCGCCTCTATAAATTAAGAAAGCATCCTTAGTTCGTTTAAGATACTTAAGGATATTCTTAACTGCTATCCAGTGACCTTCACCTGGATCGGCCTGATAGCGACTGCACATGCTCAAAGCATATGAGACATCAGGTCGTGTACATATCATGGCATACATGATCGATCCGACTGCCGAGGCGAACGGTATCCGACTCATGTTGTCTCTCTCTTCCTGAGTCTTAGGACACATGTCCTTAGACAGAGAGGTACCACGTACCATTGGAACCAATCCCCTCTTGGATTGTTCCATGTTGAATCACTTCAACACTTTATCAATGTATGTACTCTGGGAGAGTCCAAGCAGCTTTCTAGATCTATCCCGGTAGATCTTTATTCCAAGAATAAAGGCTGCTTCTCCCAGATCTTTCATGGAGAATTTTAATGAAAGCCAAGCTTTCACCGACGTTAGCATGGGAATGTCATTGCCTATAAGCAATACGTCATTGACATAAAGGACAATAAAAAAGTGCTCTCCCCTAACCTTCTTGTATACACAAGGGTCATCTGCGTTTTGCAGAAATCATATTCTTTTATGATCTCATCAAACGCTGATTCCATGACCGTGATGCTTGCTTCAATCCATAAATGGATCGATTTAACTTACAAACCTTTTTTGCAAGTCTTGGCACGATAAAACCGTCAGGCTGTTGCATATAAACATCCTCCAAAAGGTTTCCGTTAAGGAAAGCGGTCTTAACGTCCATCTGCCATATCTCGAAGTCGAAATATGCAGCTATTGCAAGCATTATCCGAATGGATTTAATCATGGCAACGGGTGAGAAGGTTTCGTCATAATCAATAAATACCGTATTGTTGACGATAACCCTTCGCTACAAGCCTAGCTTTGTACGTTTGTACGTTGCCATCCATGTCGGTCTTCTTCTTGAAGATCCATCTGCATCCAATAGGCTTTACGCCTTCTGGTGCATCAACCAGTGTCCAAACTTGGTTGGCGTACATGAAATCCATCTCGGACTTCATGGCTTCTCGCCATAAAGCGGAATCGATATTTTGTATCGCTTCCTCATACGTAGCCGGCTCATTATCCTCAATAAGATTAATATCTACATGAGGTGAGATCAGGAACCCATACCTCTCAGGTACTGTTCTGACTCTCTCCGACCTACGCGGTCCTTGTGTATGTGAAGTTTGTGGTACAGACTCATCCCGGACGGTCTGTTCTTGTTCCGTCGTTGATTCATTGCCAGGAACAGTATCACTACGATCTTCATCGAGTTCTACTTTCCTCCCACTTACCACTGCATTTATAAAATCCTTCTCAAGGAAAAATGCATGTAGAGCAACAAATACTTTGTTCTCTAGTGGGTGATAGAAGTAATATCCTTTGGTTTCCCTAGGATATCCTACGAAAAGGCATTTATCAGATTTGGGTTCAAGTTTGGTACCTTCCAAACGTTTAACATATGCCCAGCATCCCCAAATCTTCAGGAAAGAGAAACCTGGTTTCCTTCCTGTCCATATCTCATATGGAGTCTGTTCAACAGACTTCGACGGTACCTTATTCAAAATAAGTATAGCACTGTTTAATAATGCGTATCCCCAGAAGGATATTGGTAGCTCAGTGCGACTCATCATTGACCTTACCATGTCCAACAAGGTGCGGTTTCTCCCGTTCGGATACACACCGTTTAATTGCGGTGTTCCTGGAGGAGTCCACTGTGAAAGAATACCATATTCTTTCAAGTAATCTTGAAACTCATAACTTAAGTATTCGCCACCACGGTCTGACCGTAATGTCTTAATACTCTTCCCTGTTTGTTTCTCCACTTCGTGTCGAAACTCTTTGAATTTGTCAAAAGTTTTCGACTTGTGTCTCATAAGATACACATAACCGTAACGAGATGCATCATCTGTAAAGGTTACGAAGTAGTGAAATCCACCTCTAGCCTGGCTAGACATGGGCCCACATACGTCAGTATGAACAAGAGCCAACAGTTCTGTGGCACGTTCACCTTTACCGCTAAAAGGTGATTTAGGCATTTTGCCTAAAAGACAAGATTCGCAGACGTCATATGAATTGGGATCAAATTCGTCCAAGTACCCACTCTTTGAGAGTGTGGATATGCGAGTCTTGTTGATGTGTCCTAGACGACAATGCCACATATAAGCTTCATCTTTTAGATTACTCCTTTTGAGCCTTTTGTTTGTCATTTTAGGAGATTCATTTATATTCAAAATATAAAGACCGTTATTTGCAACAGCTGTGCAAATTTCTGCATCATTTTTATATAAATAACACCCATTGTTCTAAATACAAAAGTGTAACCCTGCTGGGTTAACAAGGATACAGATATAATATTCCTAGTTAAACTAGGTACAAAATAACAGTTCAAAAGTTTAAGTACATGCCCTGAGGGCAGTTCTAAAACAAAAGTCCCTACGGCCAAAACAGCAACAGGTGTTCCGTTTCCGACCCGTAGATCCATCTCCCCTGACGCCAGAACCCTGCTATCCTGCAGATCCTGCACATCAGTAAAATATGAGCACCACAACCAGAATCAAAATCCAATTTTTAAAACTAGAAGTATTCATATTTATTTCAATGACAAACATACCAGAGGCGATGGCCTTGCCAGCCTTGATATCCTCCCTCTGCCCTATGCCCATTCGGCAGTCACGTTTCCAGTGACCCCTCTTGCCGCAGTTGAGGCAGATGTCGCGAGATTTGTCCTTTGGCTTCCTAGAAGCCACTGTCAACTTGCCTTTGCCCTTGTTCTTGAATTTCTTCTTCCTCGCACCTCCAATTGCCTTGGGCCCAGCCTTTGGCGCATGAGAGGTCGATGCATAATGCGCCTCGCGCTTGCTCCCCTTTAGGAGTTCCCTTTCGGACTCCTTCAGCACGGACAACAACTCTCCAAGAGTGTCGTCAGTATCCATCACCTTATAGTTGATGATGATTTGTTTCCAAGTATCGGGCAGCGATGTAATAGCATATCAATCGACAGCTCTGCCTCCAAGACAATGCCCATCTTGGCTAACTCATCAATGTCAGCGATCATTTGAGTCCCGTGGGCCTCAACTGATGCGCCATCTGTCATCCGGAGCGGAAGAGTCTCCTTACTAGCTCGTACCTCTCCATCCGCTTATTGGTGCGGTGGAGATCACGCAATCTTGCCATCATATCATAGGGATCCAAGTCCCTATTCTGGCGTCTGAAATGCTGGGTCATTGCAGCTAGCATAACTGACTGAGCTTGGTCACAATCGTCACTATGAGTCTTCCATAACTCTAGCTCCAGTGGCTCAGTGGGTTTAGGCGGGAGAGGTCTCTGAATAGTATACAGTATCCTCTCAGCCCCAAGCACTATCTTGAGGTTCATTTCCCAGTCGGCAAAGTTTGTCCCTTTGAAGACATTATCGCCCATGATTATGTCGCGGATATTACCTTTGCCAGTCATCTTGACAACTATAGTCCAACTATAAAGTCAACGATGTTATGGGTACAGTCAAACTGTTACAAGTAAAATAACAATATATTAGTCCAACTAATATTAAAATATGGACGAAATAATTTTGAAAGACGCGTAAGGCTAAGTATCTGAACGAAATTGCAAATTCAATAATAGCCTCCCACTATTTTTCTTCAAGTCTCTAACCCTCTGTAGAGAACTCGGGAAATCGAATTTCCTAGTGGGCTAGGATCCCGTTAAATAACACACAACCTTGACTTGGCCAATAAAAATTGTATGCTATTTAACTTAGGTAGATCTCCATGATCAATTGGATCTCATCCAATTCCTAGATCCGGTTAGGTGGACATCCAAGTCCGAAACATATGTATAATGTCAATGTATCCAATACATTTTCCTAACCCTATCCTCCGAATCATCTAGGCCTTGGCTTTGGCCAAAAAAAACCTAATGATTCCAGTTAAGCGGGACCCATTGACGAGGAAAGTTTCGTAATCAATGTCATTGGACAAAAGTGATCTTGACTTTGGCCAATAAAAATCACGATTTGGACAAGACACCGATATGCAACAAAACTCTCATGATTCAAGTACATCCTTGATTGACAAAGGTCTTGACTTTGGTCAAAAACAAACCAATGCCAACTTCGGATCTTGAACAAGAATCATTCAATGGAAGGATATTTGCTTAATATAAATAGAGGGATTTTCGCGTAATTGGCAACCAATTTATTTATCTTTGTTAGGTCTCATCATCATACACCCTTAAGCATGCTTCTAAAACATCATAAAGCGCGTAAGTAAATTAATAGTGATATGCGGATGGATATATAAACAACTTGTTCCTAGAACAAATCACTCCCTTTCCTCTCCCCGCTAGCACTATTCTACTTCTACCCAATTACATAATACAATAAGAGAAACCTCATTTACATTGAGGGGAATTAGGTGAGAAGAGAATACAAAGAGATAAAGAGATAAGGCTGGACACGCAGGTCCAATTTATAAATTCCAAATTTACAATAATTTCTAAAATTACCCTTTCCCTTCTAATATCCATCCGATATACACTATTCATTCATCACATACATATATATTCAAACAAGACATGCTTTTACAACCAATCTAATCCAATTAATTAGTCTTTGTTAAAGTGATCATCCAATGTTCAAACAACAGTTTGATTTTGCGCGAGTCCTACTCGATTGAGAATAAGTACATAAGGTACGAATTCGCGAATTATATCGAACTACTAATTAAATCTGATTTAATTCGTATTCAATACTAATTCATTATTTAATTCCAAATTAAATATTTACACTTTTAATGTGCTTTAAAGACTTAGATTCTAAATCTAATTCTATTGGGTCTCAAAGCCCAACTAACATCCAATGTTTAATTTAATTCAAGTCAAATGGGCTTTCAATTGATTTATTAAGGCTTGGGCTTTGGTCAATGTGGGTCAAACCCAATTACCAAGCCCAAATAAGGAATCACCCTTAAATGCCATAAAACCAATTTAAAGCCCATAAGGCCCAATTAAATTATTAAAGCCCATTATATTATATTTGGACTTAATGGAGTGATTTAGGCCCAAATTGGATCCAATCCTTTTGGCCCAAATCTACTTGGTCCAACCAAGCCCATTATGCGCAAATACAATATTAAAAGCCCAATTCACCAATTAAGCCCATTAATTAAATTTAATATTCCAAACATTAAAGTCCAATTAATTAAAGTGTAATACCAAGATTAATACATTAAACCAATATTTCAAAAATACCCATTTAATTTATTAATCATGTATTTTTCAAAATAATGTCCAACATTAATTTTTAATCAAAAATCAACTCCATTTTCATGTCCTTGAGTTTCGGCCAAGGTGATTTTTTGTGTCGATTTGTTTTTCAATCCGATTGAATTACTAATCTACGTCCCGTATACGTTCTAAGTCATCCAATGATCTTAAACACAAAAAATTCCAACACATCAAATGTTCATATGTATTCGGCCAAGGTCAAATTTTTGGGGAAAAATCATCCAATGCATTTTTCATAAAATTGATTTCATATTATGTCATATTACATACATATAAGCATACTCATTCATCAAATTTCACAAGAACATGCTTCAATCAATTTTACCCAAATTTTAACCTAAAGTATTTCATGCTTAAACCTAGCTCTGATACCATTGTTGGTTTCTATAATATGTGTCCAAACAAAGATTAAGCATATGAAATACTATAAATGAATATATATTAACTTTGAAGTATGGCGGAATCATACTTACAAATGCTATGTTGATAAGAAGTGATGAGAAAAACTTTGAATCTCCAAGCTACAAGTTTCGGCCAAGAGGAAAGGTGGAAAGCTCCAAGCTTTGTGTATTCCAAGCTCTTTGATGGTTTCCCTATCACCTCTTTTGATCCTTCAATGTGCTAGCAAAAGGAGAAAGAAAATCAAATCTTCTTTGCCCTTCAATGGAGTTCACGGCAATGTGAAGAAATTTGAGAGAGAAAGAGTTTTGTGTAATTGATTTTGTTTTACCAAAAATCAATTTATATTTATGTCATAAATTTATTAAATAATAATAAACTTATGACACAAACCATGCAATGGCTTAGAGTGTCAAACACTCAAACTCCATGCAAAACCTTTGAGTGTATTGCACACTATCACCATGCAATGCATTACCAATAAATAATGCATATAATGACATGTGTCATGTGGGCCCCACACGTTTCTAAATGAAAGTGGGCCCACGTGCACTCACGCGTTCAGGTTCGACATTTCCGAAATACCGAGCTTACGTCGCGACGTTAATTAAACCGAATTTAAATAAATAATTGCGCCTGGCGAAATTATTATTTACGTCGCTAACAAATTAATTCTAAATTAACTCGTATGCCCGAATAAAATCTAATTTTAATTTCGCGTCGAAATCGAATTTCGATTATTATATCGAATATAATAATTTTATCGATTAATTCCAAATTAATCGTTCTCTCTCTAAATTAGGCACTTTATCCAAGATAAAGTTTCTCCGCAATTAATCCAAGATTAATTAAGTCCGAATCAAATATCATAGGTGAATCTTCAGGAAGCGACCCAAGAGATCTCCGGATATTTTGGCAGTAATACGTCGTGTCGGATAATCCGAACACGTACGTACCTCGTTACTACGTCTTTACCGATTCACAAGACAAGGTTGGCTTCTAGCAAAGCGCCATGCCTACCCAATTCTCCAGAAATATTCTTACAGGAATATAAGATCTATATCAAGCGTAGTATACCGTAGTATTGCGTACATCGATCCAGTATCGGATGATCACATGCTAGGCCTGGGGCTGGAGATGTGTCTGCCCCGTACGAAACATATATCGGACATCAAGCAACTAGTCTCTTTAAATCGGACAATCCTGACCTGGTCATATTGTCCCGACGGTTGCAACCTTTTATAGAGTACTAGTTCTGTGTCCTGCGTGATCATCACCTCCATATGTCTGAAGTGATACTTCCATCTCGACATCACATCCAGTACAGTACGATTCTCGATAAACCCAGAAGAGGTGTACACA
Source organism: Zanthoxylum bungeanum (assembly GCA_019454045.1). Taxonomy (NCBI): domain Eukaryota; kingdom Viridiplantae; phylum Streptophyta; class Magnoliopsida; order Sapindales; family Rutaceae; genus Zanthoxylum; species Zanthoxylum bungeanum. The sequence continues at coordinate 22,019 of SKCR01045861.1, forward strand.
GAACCGGTTAAGGTCCCCAACCACCAAAACCAAAGTTTACCGATTGTCGCAAGTACTAGCGATGTAAGTCTCAGGTTAAGACCATATACACCTACCCTGATGCGGCCTCCCATAGACACGCAGACATACTACCAATGGGATTCCGCGGGGTCTATCCAGAGCGAAGCTGTTTTCCGTACCATCGGTAAAACACAACCTCCTATCGCACTTGCATAAGTATCCAATACTTAAATATATGAGAACTATGCCGTTGTGCCCTCACAACGTGCACAAGCGCAATACTAGTCTATTCCGCATTATCGATGTCCAATCTCGATAATACTCCAACTAGGGATATTTAATGATTAAACCTTTATGGATTGATACTGTCTCATATCATCTCAATCTGGTACTAATCATATGGACTTTCGCCATTTATATATCAAAGTAAATAACATTACAAAACGGCAAAAGGCAATTTCATTATCACATAGTTAATTTTGTACAATAATACAATATCATTTACAAACAGTGACGCTATGGGACATAATGTCTAACAAGCCCGGGACAGCGTCGTCCAACATCTGTGTCCTACAATGGCCATCTTCTCAGACATGCTGGAAAAAGTATGGAGGTTTTCATGGATGATTTTTCTGTGTTTGGAGACTCGTTCGACCACTGCTTGCAAAATCTAGAAAAGTTGTTACAAAAGTGTGGAAGATACCAACCTGGTACTCAACTGGGAGAAATGCCACTTCATGGTGCATGAAGGCATTGTCCTGGGACATCAGATTTCACAAAAGAGAATAGAGGTAGACAAAGCAAAGATCGAGACAATTGAAAAACTACCTCCACCATCATTTGTCAAAGGGATTCGGAGTTTTCTCGGTCATGCAGGCTTTCACAAGAGATTTATCAAAGACTTCTCTAAGATTGCTAAACCTCTGTTCAATCTTCTGGAGAAAGATGTGTCTTTCAACTTCACCAAAGAATGCCACGAAGCTTTTGAGATCTTAAAACAGAAGCTGGTCTCTACCCCCATCATAGTAGCACCAGACTGGACATTTCCATTTGAGGTGATGTGCGATACTAGTGACTTTGTTGTAGGTGCAGTTTTGGGACAACGCAAAGAAAAAATTTTCCATACCATTTACTACTCCAACAGAACTCTGAATGAAGCACAACTCAACTACACAACCACTGAAAAAGGAGTTGCTCGCATTTGTTTTTTCTTTTGATAAATTCCGCTCCTATCTCATGGGTCCCAAAGTGGTGGCCTACACAGATCATTCAGCAATTAAATACCTGATCGCGAAGAAAGATGCCAAACCCAGATTGATCTGTTGGGTGCTTCTATTGTAAGAATTTGACGTGGAGATCCGAGACAGGAAATGGACATAAAACCAAGTGGCAGATCACTTATCGAGGCTTGAGAATGGAGAAATAGATGGCAATTAACTGACAATCAAATAAACTTTTCCATATGAACATTTGTTTTCCATAAAACAACATGATGTCCCTTGGTATGCTGACTATGTGAACTACATAGTATCGGGAAAATGGCCGTTAGAATGGACAATTTAGCAACAAAAGAAGTTCTTCAAAGAAGTCAAGCACTATGTCAGGGATGAGCCGTACTTGTTCAAATGCTGTGCTGATCAATTACTGAGGCGTAGTGTTCCACATGAGGAGGTCAATAGTGTCTTGCAACACTGTCATTCATCACCATATGGTGGACACATCAACCGAAATGAAACTGCAGCCAAAGTCCTACAATCAGGTTTGTTCTGGCCCACTCTATTTAAAGACGCTTGCTTATTTGCTCTTCAATGTGACCGGTGCCAGAGTGTTTGACAATTATGACCCATAGCGTCACTATTTGTAAAAGACATTGTGGTTTTTGTACAAATTAACTATGTGACAATGAAATTGCATTTTTTATCATTTTGTAATTTGATTACTTAAATATATAAATGATTAGTTTCAGATTATTAGATATGAGACAATATCAATCCATAAAGGTTTAATCATTAAATATCCCTAGTCGTAGTATTATCGAGACTGGACATCGATAAAGCGGAATAGACTAGTATTGTACTTGTGCTTGTTATGGAAGCGTAACAACATAGTTCTCATATATTTAAGTATTGGATACTTATGCAAGTGTGATAGGAGGTTGTGTTTGCCGATGGTACGGAAATAGCTTCGCTCTGGATAGACCCCTCGGAATACCATTGGTAGTATGACTATGTGTCTATGGGAATCCGAATCAGGGTAGATGTATTTGGTCTTAACCTGAGACTTACATCGCTAGTACTTGCGACAATCAATACGCTTTGGTTTTGGTCATGCAGGACTTTAACAGGTTCTGTGTACGCCTCTTCTGGGTTTATTGAGAATCGTAGTGTATTGGGTGTGATGTCAAGACGGAAGTATCACTTCAGTCATATGGAGATGATGATCACGCAGGGATACAGAACTGGTACTCTAATGGGTTGTAACCATCGGGATAATATGACAAGGTCATGATTATCCGATTAAAGAGACTAGTTGCTTGTGATCCGATATAGGCTTCGTACAGGGCAGACACTTTTCCAGCCCCAGGCCTTGCATCTGACATCTGATACTGGATCGCATACGCAATACTACGTATACTACGCCTGACAAAGATTATATATCCCTTTAAGAATATTTCTGGAGAATTGGGTAGGCACGGTGCTTTGCTAGAAGCCAACCATGTCTCGTAAATCGGTAAGAACGTCGTATACGTATACTACGCCTGACAAAGATTATATATTCCTTTAAGAATATTTCTGGAGAATTGGGTAGGCACGGTGCTTTGCTAGAAGCCAATCATGTCTCATAAATCGGTAAGAATGTCGTACCGGTACGTACGTGTTCGGATAGTTCGATGACCAGATTTACTGCCAACATATCCAGGGATCTCATGGGTCGCTTCCCGGAGATTCACCGATGACGTATGATTTGAACATAATTAATCTAGGATTAAAATCAGAGAGATTTTATCTGGGATAAAATACTATTTGAAGAGAGAGAACGATTAATTTGGAATTAATCGACAAAATAATATATTTGTTATATTAAATGAAATTAGATTTCATAACGGAATTAAAATTGGATTTTAATTCGGGCGAACGAATAAATTTAGAATTAATTCGTGAGCGACGTGAATAGTAATTTTACTAAGCATAATTATTTAATTAAATTTGATTTAATTACGTTGCAACGGAAAATTCGTTAATTCGGAATTAACGAACCCGACCCCGGGATGTGTTTGCGGGCCCACTCGGATTTTGAATTAAAGTGGGGCTCATAAGTCACATCGCATGTCACTTCAGTGATGGAAGTCTTGTCAACTTTGAGTGATTGACATCTAGTCACTATTGGTGATGGGAGTAGTTGGGAGCAATTAATGTAATTTTCCCTCCAAACTTTGTTTTGTTTTTTGGAAAAGCATATACCAAAAATTGGTGGGACTTTTGTATGAGGTTTTTAGAAAACAAAACACAAAATATCAAAAGCTCTCTCTCTCTCTCTCTTCATTTTTCTCTCTTTGGCCGAAACTTGCAAGAACCAAAAGGGAAATTGTTATTGCAAAAATTTCCAAAGCTAGCACTTAAAGGAATCATACAAGGTGATAGGGAAACTAATCCCAAGAGCTTGGAATCCATCTCAAAGCTTGGAGCTTGGACATCAACATTCAAAGAGGAGATCTTGGAGGACTTCTCAAAGCAAAATTTTGTTATCAACACAACCATCCATCCGTTCATTGTAAGTATATTTCCGCCATTCTTACTTTTAGTATTCACATGTTTGATGCTTTATATGATCTTGGGATGACCTTAGAAACCCAACAATGGTATCATGGAGCCTCTTTGAGCATGAAATATGATTATGGTTTATATACTAAAATTTGGGTATTTTTGATTTGAGCATATTTTAATCAAATTATTTGTTTGAGTATGCTTGTATGTTGATAACTTAGAGTTATGCATGATCAATTTTTAGAAAAAATAATTGGATTAATTTTCCCCAACTTTAGTGGCTTGGCCGAATGCTATATGAAACCCTAGGTCATGGTGATTTTTATTTTAAATCATTGGATGAGTTTAAAGACATGATAAATATTGATTTATGATTTAATTGGATTAAAATCAAAAATTGGATATAAAATCATCATAATGCCGTGACTTGAGAAGCATGAAAATGAGTTGATTTTGATTCAATAATGTTGGACATGTGTTGAAAATATTAATGCATGATTAATTGATTAAATTAAAATTTTGGAAATAATAATTTAGATAATTAATAAGTGCAATACACTTTAATTAATTAAATTTTGATATTTGGAAAATTAGAATTTAATTAATTGGGCTTAATTTGGAATTGGGCTAAATATGTTGTATTTGGGCCTAATGGGCTTGGTTGGGCCAAGTTGGTTTAGGACAATTGAATTGGATCCAAATTGGGCCTTAATCATTCCATTAAATCCAAATATAAAAAATGGGCCTTTAAATATTTAATTGGGCCTAATGGGCCAAAATTGATTTCTTGGCAAATATGGTGATTCCTTAATTGGGCATTGGTATTTGGGTTTGACCCATATTGACCAAAGCCCATGCCTTAAGAAATTAATTTTGGATCAACAAGGAGGGACTGGTCAACAAAACTAGATGATGCATTATGGGCCTACAGGACAGCTTACAAGACACCCATTGGTATGTCCCCATATCGATTGGTGTTTGGGAAAGCATGCCAACTGCCAGTTGAGCTTGAGCATAAGGCGTACTGGGCACTGAAGAAGTTGAATCTTGACTCACAAGCTGCAGGAGAGAAAAGACTTCACCAACTCAATGAATTGGAGGAATTTCGCCTACAGGCTTATGACAATGCCAAATTATACAAGGAAAAGACCAAAAAATGGCATGACTGAAAAATAGTGCACAGACAATTGGAACCAAGGCAGCAGGTATTGTTGTACAACTCAAGATTGAAACTTTTCCCTGGAAAGTTGAAATCTATGTGGTCCGGACCATTTGTGATCACTCAGGTTTTACCATATGGAGCTGTTGAGTTACTGGATCCCAATACCAACAACACATTCAAAGTGAACAGTCAGCGTGTCAAGCACTACTGGGGAGAATCATTTGAGCGACAAAAAGAAAGTGTCACACTTTCAGATCCAGCATAAACGTTCAAGCAGTCACGTCTAGCTGACGACTTTAAACTTAGCGCTCGCAGGGAGGCAACCCATGCAATTTTTGTATATATTGTGATTTGGTGTGATTTAATTTTGTGTGTTTAGTTTTTGCAGATTAAGTCATTTCAAGATGGAAGAAGCTCTCACAAATCTTCACAAGCAATTTCCTTCTCTCCCTCAAAAATCTTTAATGAAAGTTTACAAAGCTCGCTTGGAACGAATGAGATTACTGACAATCCATGGTGTGCCCAATGACATTCGTTGGGTAATTGAAGCACGAGTTCGATTGGCAGGTGAGTCTTCTGAATCTTTTATTTCACATCTGCCTGGTTTTGGAAGAAGCACCTATGCAAAGAAACGAAGAGCTAAGCAAATGTGTGTTTGTTACAAATGTGCACGATGGAATTGCAATACTCGTTGTCGTTCTTTAGGAATGGTGTCTGTTAATCGCGAAGACAAAATTAAATTCATTAGGGATGGCATGAGTAAGGAGTATTTAGATGATATATCTTCGAATCTTGAGACGCATCCCAGTGGATATGTTCACATAGACTTTCGCAGATTACATACACAATTTCAAAAAGAAAGACAACAGTTAAGTCTTGGGAATCTGACTCAAAAAGACCCTGTTTGCCAATTTATAAGAAAATTGGATGGGAAGCTTGTCTCTGACGCATAGACGTCAATCAAGCTTGTTATTTTTGTAAATATTATATCTCTTTGTCTTTTCCTAATAATTGTGATTTGTTTTGTTGTTTTCTTTTATTTTCTCCGACAGGATCCAGATCTTGTTGACTATCACGATCTATTTTACTATTTTGCTACTAATCGTCCTTTGGAAGATACTTGTGCTATTTTTACTCACCCTTTTTCAGGTACTATAAATTCAACTCATCATTGCACTTTTGAAGACATCCAGAGTAAAAAATGGAAACCACTTCAAGAAGACGAGTTGAAAACATCTGTGTGTTTTGCGGTAGTACTGTTGGTACTAAACCACAATACATAGAAGCAGCACATGAATTGGGTCGAGTCTTAGCCGCAAGGAATATGCACTTAATATATGGCGGAGGTAATCTTGGACTAATGGGGATTGTTTTAAAGGTCGTACAGGAAGGAGGCAGTCACGTTTTGGGAATCATCCAAAAACCCTTGGCAGAGGAAAATCTTATTGAACCATCAAACGGAGAGGAACTGATCGTGCCAGGTATGTCTGAACGACTGGTAGAAATGATTAACCGTGCTGATGCTTTTATTGCTTTGCCAGGTGGCTTGGGCACATTGGAGGAAATTTTTATTGTACTATCTTGGGCGAACCTGAACATACACCAGAAACCAATTGGGCTGTACAACGTTGATGGGTTTTACGATTTTCTTTGTGTGTTTCTTGATGATGCTCGGAGAAATGGGTTCGTGTCAAAACCTTTAAAAACTCATCTTCACTGCCAGAACTGCTCCAGATCTAATTGACCAACTCATAGCCTATGAACCGAAAGTTGACCCTATCATTTCAAAGATAAATTGGTCCGAGGACGATCGTGGTAAGAGACGTCGAATTAATCTGGATCTTAACCTTTAATTTCCTGTAAAATTTCAGCGAACCAGGTACGACTCTCTAAACTCTTCTTCTACTGTTTAAGACATTGGGGACAATGTCTCATTTAGGCTTGGGGGAGGGAATTAGTTGATTAGTACCTTGTTTTTAGTTTGTATGTTGTTTTTATTTTTAGTCCAAAATTTTTCGAAAAATACAAAAAAATTGGAAAATTTTCAAAAATTACAAAAATATTTTGTGTTTTTGTGTTTTTATTTTGACTAAAAAGGTGAAATTGGTAAGAAATAGCCGAGTAAGGAGTTTCCACTCCTGAGACGTATCTCAAACCAATTATTTCGGAACAAGTTAATTTTTGTTTATTTCCTTTTAAATTATTTAATTTGTGAATTCCTTAATACTGACTAAAATGGATCTTCATATGCTCAGTTTGCAGGTATTATCAACATGCATAGTAACATACAGACATGAGCTGTAGTTGAAAAGTTTGTAATATTCAGTGCTCTAGTTCAATTGGAGGAAGCATCTTAAAAAGCAGTGGAGTAAAAAAAAAAAAAAAATTCTGATGTACAAAAATAAAGTATCTAAGATCCGGGTTATTAAGTCTGTAAGGGTGTTTTAACACCTAGTGCCCTAAAACCAACTGGTTTGAGAGTCATTGGCCCAAAGCTCGTTACATGGATCGAAGATGCTGCAAAAAATATATTTATATCTGAAGTCTGGGTAATTAAGTCCGTAGGGGTGTCTTAACACCTGGTGCCCTAAAGCCAACTGGTTTGGGAGCCACCGACCCAAAGCTCGATACATAGACGGAAAGTATTGTATATAAATAAAAAGTCAAAATTCAGAAAAAGCAAAGAAAAAATCAGAAAAATTATTCCATTACTACAAAAAGGTGTGAAATCTGATAAAATTTTAGGACAAAAATATTACTCTCTTGTCAACTGCACTTTTGACTGTTGTGGGCAAAAATGAGTTGATTAATATTTTGTTGGCTGTGTATATGGAGAATGGTAAATATAATCAGAGAATTTACTTATTCGGTAATTTAGAATGAAACAAAACAGCTAGTAACTTGGAGTAGAAGTTTCACCTGATTAGTCACTAACGTTTTTATTTTCTTTTCTCTTGTCTTTTTGCTTTTGTGTGCATTAGTTTTACTACCTTTTTACTTTTGTAAAATGTTTGTGGGTATCATTGCTGTAAACCCTCACGAGACTACAACTCGTCCACTAGGGACACTTAGGGGTTTAAAGGCTTGTTGCATACGCTAAATACAACTGTGATCCCTACGAAAGTGGCTAGTTTAGTTAAATTTTATTTTAAAGATATTTATGTTTTGCTCGAGGACTAGCAAAATGTTAGGTTTGGGGGTGTGATGAGTGGTATTTCTATCACTATTTCCCACTCATTTAACCTAATATTTTGTATAGTTTCTTGAGTCTTGTGAATATTTTGATGTGTTTTGTGTTATTTTGTAGATAAATAAAGTTTCAGGACATTTTGAAAGTGAATTGGAGCAAAACAGGAAAAACTGGACAAAAAAGGGCAAAATCGTCATTTCATTCATCGCGTCGCGGCGCTGAAGCCTTGCGCGTCGCGACGCCCAGCATGCGCCGGACTTGCTAACATGCGCCGTGGACACATGGACCAATCAGAGAAATTTGCTAACATGCGCCGCTGCTAACGTGCGCCGATCATGCTATCTTGCGCATGCCACGTGTCGCCATCACAACGGAGATGCTAATGTGCGCCAATGCCACGTGTCGCGATCTAACGGTGCCGACAATCGCCCTCCACATCATCAGCGTGACGTCATCAATGACGTCATGAACAGTGCCACATCATCAGCGTGACGTAAGCAATGACATCATGAACAGTGCCACGTCATCGGATAAGATCTGATCTCTTAGCCGCCTCGCCACGTGTCAAGCAGTCATTGAGCCACGTTTCACTGTACCCAGCGTCGCGACGCTGAACTGTACCCAGCGTCGCGACGCTGGAACCTTATCCGCGCCTATAAATAGAGCTCGAAATTTCAGATTTCATTACACCATTCACTCCCACTTCTTTGATGTAATTAGGGAGTTCTTCTCTCTCTAAGTTTCTTTTAATTTAGTTTTGTAATTTTTAATTACGTTCTGTAATAATAATAATTTACTTTCTTTATTTTACAGTTTTTACTATTCACTATGAGGAGGTAACTTCCTTATGCTAGGGTGAAAGGTAATTCTTTTACTATTACTTTTTAGATTAATCTCCCTTAAAAATAATATATTTACTATTTAAAATTTTGACTTAAAAAGGATACCGCCAGATTGGTCGGTTGGTAATTTTATGTTAAACTGGTTTAAACCTGACTAATCAAGGATACCGCCAGATAGTCGGTTGTAATAAAATTCCTTTTTCCTGCCTTTATGGCTGGTTATTTTGGTTCCGCCTTTATGGCTGGTTATGGACTTAATTTGACTTAAACAGGATACCGCCAGATTGGTCGGTTGGTTATATTATCACAAGTTATATATTATTTTACTGGGAGATATCTAAAAAAGTAGTAGTAGAAATAATTCCTTTTTACCTTAGCATTTTATTTTATTTTACTTTTAAGCTTTTACTTTACTGCAATTACTTTTCAGCACTGTTACTTTATGGTTTTTACTTTTAAGTTTTTACTAGCCCTAGCTATGTGTCATAACTAAGTTAGTATCTAGGGTTGTGATGAATTTCAATATCACGGGTTTATAAGGGTTAGATTATAATTTGGGTAATATAAAGATTTATTTATTGAGTCTTAATCTTAATGCTCTTTATTAACTGGCCATTAATTAATTTGATTAGGTAAACTTAAAATGAACTAGACATAGGGATTTTAAGTTTAAGACCTTAGACTCAATAGCCCACGATCTTCCTTGAGGATAGATAACCCTTTTAATAGATTTCCTTACAGGATAGGAATATCCCTGTCGGGCGGGGGTAGCCATAATTGGAACTTAATCATAATGAATCTAGGTAATTTGGTTGACATAGACATATGGTTCAATTGGATTATACTAGGTATTTGTAATTGACCATCGGAAGAGGCTTTTACATAAATTAGTGTTCCAGGTTAATAATCAATATATTACCCAACTATAAGATAACCACTTCATCTTTAAACAATATTGGAATAAATCACAACCCTAGATAGTTTTTAATATTGAATCTTCTTAAAATCTACCTTCAAACAATTTTATTTACTTGTCTTTAAATTTAGAATCATAGCTATTTCAAATCAATTAAACAACCTGTTAGATACTAGTAATCATTTAACCTTATAAAATTAATAACTTAGGTATTAAGTCCTCGTGGGATCGATACTTTTTATACTACTTGAACGATACGTGCGCTTGCGTTATACGTGTGTGTTTACGCTGGTCAGGAAACCTTTTGGAGGATGTTATTATGCAACAGCCTGACAGTTTTGTCGTACTTAGACTTGCAAACAAGGTTTGTAAGTTAAATCGATCCATTTATGGATTGAAGCAAGCATCGCGTTCTTGGAACCAACGTTTTGATGAGATCATAAAAGAATATGATTTCGTTCAAAACGAGGATGATCCTTGTGTATATAAGAAGGTTAGTGGGAGTGCACTGACATTTATTATCCTATACGTTGATGATGTATTGCTTATTGGCAATGACGTTCCCATGTTAACATTGGTGAAAGCTTGGCTTTCATTAAAATTCTCCATGAAGGATCTAGGAGAAGCAGCCTTTATTCTGGGAATAAAGATCTAATGGGATAGATCTAGAAAGCTTCTTGGGACTCTCCTAGAGCACATACATTGACAAAGTGTTGAAGAGATTCAACATGGATCAGTCCAAGAGGGGACTGTTGCCAGTGTCACATGGCGTCACTCTATCTAAGGACATGTGTCCTAAAACTCAAGATGAGAGAGAAAACATGAGTCGGATCCCGTTCGCCTCGGCAGTCGGATTGATCATGTATGCCATGATATGTACGCGACCTTATGTCTCGTATGCTTTGAGCATGTGTAGTCGCTATCAGGTCGATCCAGGTGATGGTCACTGCATGGCGGTTAAGAATATCTTTAAGTATCTTAGACGAACTAAGGATGCTTTGTTAATCTATGGAGATGGAGAACTTGAGGTAACTGGGTATACCGATGCAAGTTTCCAAACCAATAAAGACGACTGCAAGTCGCAATCCGGGTACATATTTTGTTTGAACAATGGAGTAGTAAGATGGAAATCTTCCAAGCAAGAGACTGTTGCCGATTCAACAACAGAAGCGAAGTACATTGCTGCAGCTGAAACAACAAAAGAGGTAGTTTGGATCCGTAAATTCCTAATTGGATTAGGAGTAGTTCCGTTAGCAGCTGAGCCCGTTCCATTGTATTGTGACAATAATGGGGCTATAGCGCAGGCTAAGGAACCAAAGTCTCATCAACGATCCAAGCATGTTCTTCGACGTTTCCATATGATTCGTGAGATCATACCTCGTGGCGATGTGAAGATTGACAAGGTCGCATCATTAGACAACATTACAGATCCACTGACGAAAGCTATTCCTCAGCAAAAGTTTAAGCGATATGTACATAGTTCAGGTGTTAGATGCTTGAGTGACTGGTTATAGGCCAAGTGGGAGATTGTTGGACAATTATGACCCATAGCGTCACTATTTGTAAAAGACATTGTGGTTTTTGTACAAATTAACTATTTGACAATGAAATTGCATTTTATCATTTTGTAATTTGATTACTTAAATATATAAATGTTTAATCATTAAATATCCATAGTCGTAGTATTATCGAGACTGGACATCGATAATGCGGAATAGACTAGTATTGCACTTGTGCGTGTAATGGAAGCGTAACAACATAGTTCTCATATATTTAAGTATTGGATACTTATGCAAGTGTGATAGGAGGTTGTGTTTGCCGATGGTACGGAAACAACTTTGCTCTGGATAGACCCCTGGAATCCCATTGGTAGTATGACTATGTGTTTATGGAATCTGAATCAGGGTAGGTGTATTGGTCTTAACCTGAGACTTGCATTGCTAGTACTTGCGACAATCAATACGCTTTGGTTTTGGTCGTCCAGGACTTTAACAGGTTATGTGCACGTCTCTTCTGGGTTTATTGAGAATCATAGTGTATTGGGTGTGATGTCAAGACGGAAGTATCACTTCAGTCATATGGAGATGATGATCACGCTGGGATACAAAACTGGTACTCTAACGGGTTGCAACCATCGGGATAATATGACAAGGTCATGATTATCCGATTAAAGAGACTAGTTGCTTGTGATCCGATATAGGCTTCGTACGGGGCAGACACTTTTCCAGCCCTAGGCCTTGCATGTGACATCCAATACTGGATCGAAATACGCAATACTACGTATACTACGCCTGACAAAGATTATATATTCCTTTAAGAATATTTCTGGAGAATTGGGTAGGAGCGGTGCTTTGCTAGAAGCCAACCATGTCTCGTAAATCGGTAATAACGTCATACCGGGTACGTACATGTTCGGATAGTCCGATGACAGGATTTACTGCCAACAAATCCAGGGATCTCATGGGTCGCTTCCCGAAGATTCACCGATGACGTATGATTCGAACATAATTAATCTAGGATTAATTGCAGATAGATTTTATCTGGGATAAAATACTATTTGAATAGAGAGAACGATTAATTTGGAATTAATCGATAAAATAATATATTCGATATATTAAATGAAATTAGATTTCATAACGGAATTAAAATTGGATTTTAATTCGGGTAAAAGAATTAATTTAGAATTAATTCGCGAGCAACGTGAATAGTAATTTTGCTAGGCATAATCATTTAATTAAATTTGATTTAATTATGTCGCAACGGAAAATTTGTTAATTCAGAATTAACGAACCCGAGCCCGGGATGTGTTTACGGGCCCACTCGGATTTTGAATTAAAGTGGGGCCCACAAGTCACATCGCTTGTCACTTCAGTGATGGAAGTCTTGTCAACTTTGAGTGATTGACATCTAGTCACTATTGGTGATGAGAGTAGTTGGGAGCAATTAATGTAATTTTCCTTCCAAACTTTGTTTTGTTTTTTGGAAAAGCATATACCAAAAATTGGTGGGACTTTTGTATGAGGCTTTCAGAAAACAAAACACAAAATATCAAAAGCTCTCTCTCTCCCCATTTTCTCTCTTTGGCCGAAACTTGCAAGAACCAAAAGGGATATTTTGTTACAAAAATTTCCAAAGATAGCACTTAAAGGAATCATACAAGGTGATAGAGAAACCATTCCCAAGAGCTTGGAATCCATCTCAAAGCTTGGAGCTTGGACATCAACATTCAAAGAGGAGATCTTGGAGGGACTTCTCAAAGCAAAATTTTGTTATCAACAAACCATCCATCCGTTCATTGTAAAGTATTGTCATTGATTTTATTCTCTTTAGTATTCACATGTTTCATGCTTTATATGATCTTGGGATGACCTTAGAACCCAACACAGAGAACGGGAAATATATCGAGGAGAAATGAAGGACCTCTGCAAAATATTCTGGAAGTGGAGATATTTGATGTATGGGGAATTGATTTTATGGGACCCTTTGTTCCATCATTCGGAAACCTGTACGTACTAGTTGCAGTAGACCACGTCTCCAAATGGGTTGAAGTAATAACACTGCCATCAAATGATTCAAAAGTGGTGATAAAATTCCTTATAAAGAATATTTTCACTCGCTTCGGAACACCTCGGGCAATTATCAGTGATGGTGGCATTGTTAGACATTATGTCCATAGCGTCACTGTTTGTAAATGATATTGTATTATTGTACAAAATTAACTATGTGATAATGAAATTGCCTTTTGCCGTTTTGTAATGTTATTTACTTTGATATATAAATGGCGAAAGTCCATATGATTAGTACCGGATTGAGATGATATGAGACAGTATCAATCCATAAAGGTTAATCATTAAATATCCCTAGTCGGAGATTATCGAGATTGGACATCGATAATGCGGAATAGACTAGTATTGCGCTTGTGCACGTTGTGAGGGCACAACGGCATAGTTCTCATATATTTAAGTATTGGATACTTATGCAAGTGCGATAGGAGGTTGTGTTTTACCGATGGTACGGAAAACAGCTTCGCTCTGGATAGACCCGCGGAATCCCATTGGTAGTATGTCTGCGTGTCTATGGGATGGCCGCATCAGGGTAGGTGTATATGGTCTTAACCTGAGACTTACATCGCTAGTACTTGCGACAATCGATAAACTTTGGTTTTGGTGGTTGGGGACCTTAACCGGTTCTGTGTACACCTCTTCTGGGTTTATCGAGAATCTAGTAGTGTACTGGATGTGATGTCGAGATGGAAGTATCACTCAGACATATGGAGGTGATGATCACGCAGGACACAGAACTAGTACTCTATAAAAGGTTGCAACCGTCGGGACAATATGACCAGGTCAGGATTGTCCGATTTAAAGAGACTAGTTGCTTGATGTCCGATATATATTTCGTACGGGGCAGACACATCTCCAGCCCAGGCCTAGCATGTGATCATCCGATACTGGATCGATGTACGCAATACTACGGTATACTACGCTTGATATAGATCTTATATTCCTGTAAGAATATTTCTGGAGAATTGGGTAGGCATGGCGGCTTTGCTAGAAGCCAACCTTGTCTTGTGAATCGGTAAAGACGTAGTACGAGGTACGTACGTTTGGATTATCCGGACGACCGTATTTACTGCCAAAATATCGGAGATCTCTTGGGTCGGCTCCTGAAGATTCACCTATGATATTTGATTCGGACTTAATTAATCTTGGATTAATTGCGGAGAAACTTTTATCTTGATAAAGTGCCTAATTTAGAGAGAGAACGATTAATTTGGAATTAATCGATAAAATTATTATATTCGATATAATAATCGAAATTCGATTTCGACGCGAAATTAAAATTAGATTTTAATTCGGGCATACGAGTTTAATTAGATATTAATTTGTTAGCGACGTAAATATAATTTCGCCAGGCGCAATTATTTATTTAAATTCGGTTTAATTAACGTCGCGACGTAAGCTCGGTATTTCGGAAATATCGAACCCGAACGCGTGAGTGCACGTGGGCCCACTTTCATTTGGAAACGTGTGGGGCCCACATGACACATGTCATTATATGCATTATTTAATTGGTAATGCTTGCATGGTGATAGTGTGCAATACACTCAAAGGTTTTGCATGGAGTTTGAGTGTTTGACACTCTAAGCCATTGCATGGTTTGTGTCATAAGTTTATTATTATTTAATAAATATTATGACATAAATATAAATTGATTTGGTAAAACAAAATCAATTACACAACAAACTCTTTCTCTCTCAAATTTCTTCACATTGCCGTGAACTCCATTGAAGGGCAAAGAAGATTTGATTTTCTTTCTCCTTTTGCTAGCACATTGAAGGATCAAAAGAGGTGATAGGGAAACCATCAAAGAGCTTGGAATACACAAAGCTTGGAGCTTTCCACTCTTCCTCCATTGGCCGAAACTTGTAGCTTGGAGATTCAAAGTTTTTCTTCATCACTTCTTCATCACATAGCATTGTAAGTATGATTCCGCCATACTTCAAAGTTTAATATATATTCATTTATAGTATTTCATATGCTTAATCTTTGTTTGGGACATATTATAGAAACCAACAATGGTATCATTGAGCTAGGTTTAAGCATGAAATACTTTAGGTTAAAATTGGGTAGTAAAATTGATTGAAGCATGTTCTTGTGAACTTTGATGAAATGAGTATGCTTATATGTATGTAATATGAAATAAATGAAATCAATTTTTAGAAAAATGCATTGGATGATTTTTCCCCAAAAATTTGACCTTGCCGAATACATATGAACATTTGATGTGTTGGAATTTTTGTGTTTAAGATCATTGGATGACCTAGAACGTATACGGACGTAGATAGTAATTCAATCGGATTGAAAAAACAAATCGACACAAAAAATCACCTTGGCCGAAACTCAAGGACATGAAATGGAGTTGATTTTTTGATAAAATTAATGTTGGACATTATTTTGAAAAATACCTGATTAATAAATTAAATGGGTGTATTTTGAATATTTGGTTTAATGTATTAATCTTGGTATTTACACTTTAATTAATTGGACTTTAATGTTTGGAATATTAAAATTTAATTAATGGGCTTAAGGTGAATTGGGCTTTTAATATTGTATTTGGGCATAATGGGCTTGGTTGGACCAAGTAGATTTGGGCCAAAAGGATTGGATCCAATTTGGGCCTAAATCACTCCATTAAGTCCAAATATAATATAATGGGCTTTAATAATTTAATTGGGCCTTATGGGCTTAAAATGGTTTTATGGCATTTAAGGGTGATTCCTTATTTGGGCTTGGTAATTGGGTTTGACCCACATTGACCAAAGCCCAAGCCTTAATAAATCAATTGAAAGCCCATTTGACTTGAATTAAATTAAACATGGATGTTAGTGGGCTTGAGACCCAATAGAATTAGATTTAGAATCTAAGTCTTTAAAGCACATAAAAGTGTAAATATTTAATTTGGAATTAAATAATTGAATAGTATTGAATACGAATTAAATCAGATTTAATTAGTAGTTCGATAATAATTCGCGAATTCGTACCTTATGTACTTATTCTCAATCGAGTAGGACTCGCGCAAAATCAAACGTTGTTTGAACATTGGATGATCACTTTAACAAAGACTAATTAATTGGATTAGATTGGTTGTAAAAGCATGTCTTGTTTGAATATAATATGTATGTGATGAATGAATAGTGTATATCGGATGGATATTAGAAGGGAAAGGGTAATTTTAGAAATTATTGTAAATTTGAATTTATAAATTGGACCTGCGTGTCCAGCCTTATCTCTTTATCTCTTTGTATTCTCTTCTCACCTAATTCCCCTCAATGTAAATGAGGTTTCTCTTATTGTATTATTGAATGGGTAATAGAGTAGAAGTAGAATAGTGCTAGCGGGGAGAGGAAATGGAGTGATTTGTTCTAGGAACAAGTGTTTATATATCCATCCGCATATCACTTTTAATTTACTTTACGCGCTTTATGATGTTTTAGAAGCATGCTTAAGGGTGTATGATGATGAGACCTAACAAAGATAAATAAATTGGTTGCCAATTACGCGAAATCCCTCTATTATATTAAGCAATATCCTTCAATGAATGATTCTTGTTCAAGACCGAAGTTGGCATTGGTTGTTTTGACCAAAGTCAAGACCTTTGTCAATCAAGGATTGTACTTGAATCATGAGAGTTTTGTTGCATATCGGTGTCTGTCCAAATCGTGATTTTTATTGGCCAAAGGAAGATCACTTTTTGTCCAATGACATTGATTACGAAACTTTCCTCGTCAATGGGTCCCGCTTAACTGGGAATCATTGGTTTGTTTTTGGCCAAAGCCAAGGCCTAGATGATTCGGAGGATAGGGTTAGGAAAATGTATGGGATACATTGACATTATACATAGTTTCGGACTTGGATGTCCACCTAACCGGATCTAGGAATTGGATGAGATCCAATGATTATGGAGATCTACCTAAGTTAAATAGCATACAATTTTTATTGGCCAAAGTCAAGGTTGTGTGTTATTTAACGGATTCCTAGCCCACTAGGAAATTCGATTTCCCGAGTTCTCTACAGAGGGTTAGAGACTTGAAGAAAATAGTGTGGAGGCTATTATTGAATTTTCAATTTGTTCAGATACTTAGCCTTAGCGTCTTTCAAAATTATTTCGTCCATATTTTAATTATTAGTTGGACTAAATATATTGTATTTTACTTGTAACAGTTTGACTGTACCCATACATCGTTGACTTTATAGTTGGACTATAGTTGTCAAGATGACTGGCAAAGGTAATATCCGCGACATAATCATTGGCGATAATGTCTTCAAAGGGACAAACTTTGCGACTGGGAAATGAACCTCAAGATAGTGCTTGGGGTGAGAGGATACTGTATACTATTCAGAGACCTCTCCCGCCTAAACCCACTGAGCCACTGGAGCTAGAGTTATGGAAGAATCATAGTGACGATTGTGACCAAGCTCAGTCAGTTTGCTAGCTGCAATGACCCAGCATTTCAGACGCCAGAATAGGGACTTGGATCCCTATGATATGATGGCAAGATTGAGTGATCTCCCACCGCACCAAAAGCGAATGGAGAGGTACGAGCTAGTAAGGAGACTCTTCCGCTCCCGGATGACAGATGGCGCATCAGTTGAGGCCCACGGGACTCAAATGATCGCCGTGACATTGATGAGTTGGCCAAGATGGGCATTGTCTTGGAGGCAGAGCTGTCGATTGATATGCTATTACAATCGCTGCCCGATACTTGGAAACAAATCATCATCAACTATAAGTTGATGGGATACTGACGACACTCTTGGAGAGTTGCGTCCGTGCTGAAGGAGTCCGAAAGGGAACTCCTAAAGGGGAGCAAGCAAGCATGCATCGACCTCTCATGCGCCAAAGGCTGGGCCCAAGGCAATTGGAGGTGCGAGGAAGAAGAAATTCAAGACAAAGGCAAAGGCAAGTTGACAGTGGCTTCTAGGAAGCCAAAAGGACAAAATCTCGCGACATCTGCCTCAACTGCGGCAAGAGGGGTCATTGGAAACGTGACTGCCGAATGGGCATAGGGCAGAGGGAGGATATAAGGCTGGCAAGGCCATCGCCTCTGGTATGTTTGTCATTGAAAATAAATATGAATACTTCTAGTTTTTAAAAATGGATTTTTGATTCTGGTTGTGGTGCTCATATTTGTACTGATGTGCAGGATGTAGGGTTCTGGCGTCAGGGGAGATGGATCTACGGGTCGGAAACGGAACACCTGTTGCTGTTTGGCCGTAGGGACTTTTGTTTTAAAACTGCCCTCAGGGCATGTACTTAAAACTTTGAACTGTTATTTTGTACCTAGTTTAACTAGGAACATTATATCTGTATCCTTGTTAACCAGCAGGGTTACACTTTTGTATTTAGAAACACTGGGTGTTTTTTATATAAAAATGATGCAGAAATTTGCACAGCTGTTGCAAATAACGGTCTTTATATTTTGAATATAAATGAATCTCCTAAAATGACAAACAAAAGGCTCAAAAGGAGTAATCTAAAAGATGAAGCTTTATATGTGGCATTGTCGTCTAGGACACATCAACAAGACTCGCATATCCACACTCTCAAAGAGTGGGTACTTGGACGAATTTGATCCCAATTCATATGACGTCTGCGAATCTTGTCTTTTATGCAAAATGCCTAAATCACCTTTTAGCGGTAAGGGTGAACGTGCCACAAACAACTGTTGGCTCTTGTTCATACTAGATGTGGGCCCATGTCTAGCCAGGCTAGAGGTGGATTTCACTACTTCGTAACCTTTACAGATGATGCATCTCGTACGGTTATGTGTATCTTATGAGACACAAGTCAAACTTTGACAAATTCAAAGGTTTCGACACGAAGTGGAGAAACAAACAGGGAAGAGTATTAAGACATTACGGTCAGACCGTGGTGGCGAATACTTAAGTTATGAGTGTTCAAGATTACTTGAAAGAATAGGTATTCTTTCACAGTGGACTCCTACAGGAACACCACAATTAAACGGTGTATCCGAACAGAGAAACTGCACCTTGTTGGACATGGTAAGTCAATGATGAGTCGCACGAAGCTACCATATCCTTCGGGGATACGCATTAATTAAACAGTGCTATACTTTTTGAATAAGGTACCGTCGAAGTCTGTTGAACAGACTCCATATGAGATATGGACAGGAAGGAACCAGGTTTCTCTTTCCTGAAGATTTGGGATGCTGGGGCATATGTTAAACGTTTGGAAAGGTACCAAAAACTTGAACCCAAATCTGATAAATGCCTTTTCGTAGGATATCCTAGGGAAACCAAGGATTTAATTACTCTATACCCACTAGAGAACAAAGTATTGTTGCTCTACATGCATTTTTCCTTGAGAAGGATTTTATAAATGCAGTGGTAAGTGGGAGGAAAGTAGAACTCGATGAAGATCGTAGTGATACTGTTCCTGGACAATGAATCAACGACGGAACAAGAACAGACCGTCCGGGATGAGTCTTTGTACCACAAACTTCACATACACAAGGACGCGCTAGGTCGGAGAGAGTCAGAACAGTACCTGAGAGGTATGGGTTCCTGATCTCACCTCATGTAGATATTAATCTTATTGAGGATAATGAGCGGCTACGTATGAGGGAAGCGATACAAAATATCGATTCCGCTTTATGGCGAGAAGCCATGAAGTCCGAGATGGATTCCATGTACACAAACCAAGTTTGGACACTGGTTGATGCACCAGAAGGCGTAAAGCCTATTGATGCAGATGGATCTTCAAGAAGAAGACCGACATGGATGGAACGTACAAACGTACAAAGCTAGGCTTGTAGCGAAGGGGTATCGTCAACAATACGGTATTGATTATGACGAAACCTTCTCACCCGTTGCCATGATTAAATCCATTCGGATAATGCTTGCAATAGCTGCATATTTCGACTTCGAGATATGGCAGAGGGACGTTAAGACCGCTTTCCTTAACGGAAACCTTGGAGGATGTTTATATGCAACAGCCTGCGGTTTATCGTGCCCAAGACTTGCAAACAAGGTTTGTAAGTTTAAATCGATCCATTTATGGATTGAAGCAAGCATCACGGTCATGGAATCAGCGTTTTGATGAGATCATCAAAAAGAATATGATTTCGTGCAAAACGCAGATGACCTTGTGTATACAAGAAGGTTAGTGGGAGAGCACTACTTTTATTGTCCTTTATGTCGATGACGTATTGCTTATAGGCAATGACATTCCCATGCTAACATCGGTGTGGAAAGCTTGGCTTTCATTAAAATTCTCCATGAAAGATCTGGGAGAAGCAGCCTTTATTCTTGGAATAAAGATCTACCGGGATAGATCTAGAAAGCTGCTTGGACTCTCCCAGAGTACATACATTGATAAAGTGTTGAGCCATTCAACATGGAACAATCCAAGAGGGGATTGGGTTCCAATGGTACGTGGTACCTCTCTGTCTAAGGACATGTGTCCTAAGACTCAGGAAGAGAGAGACAACATGAGTCGGATACCATTTGCCTCGGCAGTCGGATCGATCATGTATGCCATGATATGTACACGACCTGATGTCTTCATATGCTTTGAGCATGTGCAGTCGCTATCAGGCCGATCCAGGTGAAGGTCACTGGATAGGCAGTAAAGAATATCCTTAAGTATCTTAAACGAACTAAGGATGCTTTCTTAATTTATGGAGGCGGAGAACTTGCGGTATCTGGGTATACCGAAGACAGTTTCCAAACCGACAAGGATGACTACAAGTCGCAATCCGGGTACATTTTTTGTTTGAATAACGGAGCAGTGAGCTGGAAATCTTCCAAGCAAGATACTGTTGCCGATTCAACAAACGAAGCGGAGTACATCGCTGCATCTGAAGCAGCAGGAAAGGAGGCAGTTTGGATCCGAAAGTTTCCTAATCAGATTAGGAGTAGTTCCGTAGCAGCTGAGCCCGTTCCATTGTATTTGTGACAATAACGGGGCTGGCTATAGGCAGGCTAAGGAACCAAGGTCTCATCAACGGTCCAAGCATGTTCTTCGACGTTACCATCTGATTCGGGAGATTATACATCGTGGCGATGTAAAGGTTCGAGAAGGTCACATCAGATGATAACATTGCAGACCCGCTGACGAAGGCTGTTCTTCAGCAAGTTTTTTGAACGACACATACATAATTCGGGTATTAGATGCTTTGAGTGACTGGCTATAGGCCAAGTGGGAGATGTTTTAGACATTATGTCCCATGCGTCACTGTTTGTAAATGAAGGTATATGTACAAAATTAACTATGTGATAATGAAATTGCTTTTGCATTTGTGTAATGTTATTTACTTTGATATATAAATGGCGAAAGTCCATATGATTAGTACCGGATTGAGATGATATGAGACAGAGATCAATCCATAAAGGTTAATCATTAAATATCCCTAGTCGGATTTTAGATTGGACATCGATAATGCGGAATAGACTAGTATTGCGCTTGTGCACGTTGTGAGGGCACAACGGCATAGTTCTCATTATATTAAGTATTGGATACTTATGCAAGTGCGATATGAGGTTGTGTTTACCGATGGTACGGAAAACAGCTTCGCTCTGGATAGACCCCGCGGAATCCATGGTAGTATGTCTGCGTGTCTATGGGAGGCCGCATCAGGGTAGGTGTATATGGTCTTAACCTGAGACTTACATCGCTAGTACTTGCGACAATCGGTAAACTTTGGTTTTGGTGGTTGGGGACCTTAACCGGTTCTGTGTACACCTCTTCTGGGTTTATCGAGAATCGTAGTATACTGGATGTGATGTCGAGATGGAAGTATGACTTCAGACATATGGAGGTGATGATCACGCAGGACACAGAACTAGTACTCTATAAAAGGTTGCAACCGTCGGGACAATATGACCATGTCAGGATTGTCCGATTTAAAGAGACTAGTTGCTTGATGTCCGATATATGTTTCGTACGGGGCAGACACATCTCCAGCCCCAGGCCTAGCATGTGATCATCCGATACTGATCGATGTACGCAATACTACGGTATACTACGCTTGATATAGATCTTATATTCCTGTAGAATATTTCTGGAGAATTGGGTAGGCATGGCGCTTTGCTAGAAGCCAACCTGTCTTGTGAATCGGTAAAGACGTAGTACGAGGTACGTACGTGTTCAGATTATCCGACGACCGTATTTACTGCCAAAATATCCGGAGATCTCTTGGGTCGCTTCCTGAAGATTCCACCTATGATATTTGATTCGGGACTTAATTAATCTTGGATTAATTGCGGAGAAACTTATCTTGGATATAAAGTGCCTATTTAGAGACGGAACGATTAATTGGAATTAATCGATATAAAATTATTTATTCGATATAATAATCGAATTCGATTTCGACGCGAAATTAAAACTTAGATTTTAATTCGGGCATACGAGTTAATTTAGAATTAATTGTTAGGACGTAAATAATAATTTCGCCAGGCGCAATTATTATTTAAATTCGGTTTAATTAACGTCGCGACGTAAGCTCGGTATTTCGGAAATATCGAAACCCGAACGCGTGAGTGCACGTGGGCCCACTTTCATTTGGAAACGTTGGGGGCCCACATGACACATGTCATTATATGCATTATTTAATTGGTAATGCATTGCATGGTGATAGTGTGCAATACACTCAAAGGTTTTGCATGGAGTTTGAGTGTTTGACACTCTAAGCCATTGCATGGTTTGTGTCATAAGTTTATTATTATTAATAAAATATTATGACATAAATATAAAGTGATTTTTGGTAAAACAAAATCAATTACAAAAACTCTTTCTCTCTCAAATTTCTTCACATTGCCGTGAACTCCATTGAAGGGCAAAGAAGATTTGATTTTCTTTCTCCTTTGCTAGCACATTGAAGGATCAAAAGAGGTGATAGGGAAAACCATCAAAGAGCTTGGAATACACAAAGCTTGGAGCTTTCCACCTCTTCCTCCCTTGGCCGAAACTTGTAGCTTGGAGATTCAAAGTTTTTCTTCATCACTTCTTCAAACATAGCATTGTAAGTATGATTCCGCCATACTTCAAAGTTTATATATATTCTTATAGTATTTCATATGCTTAATCTTTGTTTGGGACATATTATAGAAACAAACAGGCATACATTTCTACAACAGATACATCGATGCACTCCTATCCAAATACGGAGTTACCATAAAGTTGCCACTGCCTACCATCCACAGTTAAATATACATGTTGAAGTTTCAAATAGGGAGATCAAAAGAATCTTGGAAAGAACCGTTGGATCAACAAGGAGGGACTGGTCTACAAAACTGGATGACGCATTATGGGTCTATCAGACAGCTTACAAAACACCCCTTGGTATGTCCCCATATCAAATGGTGTTTGGGAAAGCATGACATCTGCCAATGCAGCTTGAACACAAAGCGTACTGGGCACTGAAGAAGTTAAATCTTGATCCAAAAGTAGCAAGAGAAAAATGGCTTCAGCAGCTCAATGAATTGGAGGTATTTCTCCTACAGGCTTATGAGAATGCTAGAATATACAAAGAAAATACCAAAAAGTGGCATGATCGAAAAATAGTGCGTAGACAACTGGAACCAAGGCAGTAGGTGTTGTTCTACAATTCAAGGTTGAAAATTTCCCTGGAAAGCTAAAATCAATGTGGTCGGGTCCATTTGTGATTACTCAGGTTTTACCATATGGAGTTGTTGAGTTACTGATCCCATCACGAATGAGACATTAAAGTTAATAGCCAGCATGTCAAGCACTAATGGGGAGAATCATTTGAGCGACAAAAAAAAAGTGTAACACTTTCAGATCTAGCCTAACTTTCAGGCAGTCTTCTAGTTGACGATATTAAACTTAGCGCTAGTAGGGAGGCAACCCATGCAAATTGTGTATATATTCAGATTTGGTGTGTTTTAAATTTTTGTAGGTAAAATCACATTTCAGGATTGTAAGATGTTCTCGCAAATCTTCACAAGCAATTTCCTCTCTCCCTCAAAACTCTCTGATGAAGTCTCGCAAATCTTCACAAGCAATTTCCTTCTCTCCCTAAAAAATCTGATGATGAAAGTTTACAAAAGCTCGTTGGGAACGGATGATGAGACTACTGATGATAGGTATTCCTTACTGACATTTTTGGATTATTAAAGCAGGGTCCGATTAGAGGTGAGTCTTCTGACTCTTTTATTTCACATCTACCTGGTTTAGGAAGGAGCACCTATGCTAAAAAGAGAAAACCAAAAGAATGTGTTTCTGTTATAAATGTGCTCGTATGTTTTGTGATACTCGTTGTCGTTCTATAGGAATGGTGTTTGATAACCACAAAGATAA
>SKCR01045862.1:0-46192 GCA_019454045.1 Zanthoxylum bungeanum
TTATCTGGAATTAGTTGTTCTGAATTAAAAGACTTAATGAACGAAACGACAAAATTCTTTAGTGAGTTTTAAATAATTTTCCACTTATAATTTATGTATAATGCAATACTTGTAATGAAAATCTATCCTCTAAATGTTTTATAAATTCTAACCAATAATAGATATATTCATTCAATCCCTCTACATCTTGACTTGGATATATTCATTTCTCTATTGAACATCAGGTATTGTAAAATGCCCCTTTCTGTCATATCACAAAATATTGAACACATAACATAAACTCTTAAAAAAGAAATTAATCCTTCAAGTGTTAAGCTAACATTTTCTACTATAGGCTTCATGGAGTAATTCTTTGGTACGACGGAGGTATGAGTGGCGTGGTATCACCAACAAATTAGTAAATGACATGTATGATTTAATACTTATATTTCTAGTTGTTTTTTAATATTTTAGCACGCGTGGCAATGAAATATTGGATTGTTGTACGAATGACGTGATACTTTCGTTATATTGTAGATTTTATATGCTTCATGATTTGTTTAAAAAATAACTTAAGGATCAATTATATCTAATTCTGAAGAAGGGAGAGTGAGTGAGTGAGTATGCTTGAGAAACATTAAGACTTACTTTATAATGACTACTTTGACATTAAGAGTTGTATTGTTAAAAAATAACAAATATTAACAAATGAGGAAGAAAATTTAAACATAGTTTGGCTACCATAAATGTATAACATGGCACATTAATTGGCTGATAAACATTTTTCCACTATAAAATGCTCCACTCCTCTCCCTTTCTTCAATCACCAACTTAATTCTCTTTTCCTAGTAGTCCTTTTCCTCTTTTATAATATTTACCTTCCATTTTGTTTATATATATATATTTACCCATCTCCATATTAATTTCCTTCCAATTTCCATAATCCATGTCTAGTTTGAACTCATCAGGAAATGGAAACCCTAGCCGTGCTCAAGAACATTGTGTCATATGTCACCGTGTCTTCAATAACATTGAGGCTCTTTTTAACCACTATGATACTCACACTAGAGGAGATGAGCTCATGAATTTGCTGAACAACAACAACAACAATTACAATATGATTTTTCAGAACCAAGCTCCGAGGAGATCACTTGGTTTTGCCCTTGGCCCAAGCAGAAATCTTCTTCCTCCATCATTTACAGCTCCTGAGGTGCCGCCAATTGCTGTAAGGATTCAGCGGCCGGTTGCTCCTGCAGGTCCAGTCCGGCGCAGACTAAATTTAGGTACTCGTAACAATATTAATGGTAACATGCAGATCAGGCCTGCTAGGGTTAGGGCTAGGGCTCAGCGGAATCAACGAGCTGCTCCTGTCCCTGAAATAATCGACTTGGAGTTTGGTGACGAGGGGAGTAGCACCACTGATGGTGGCATCAATCTGGATTTAACCTTGGGTCGTTAAAAATCTCGAGGATTATCAAAACATATTATTGAAAAAATAATTGTCGAATTTTGTTTTTATTTTATAAATGACCTCATCCATAGAGAAAACGTCAAAATAAAATTTTACATCTAAAATTTTATCAAATCATATATTAACCGAACCAAAGAAAGTGTTATATTCTGTTGTTATTGAGTCAAATGAGTCATTTTATGTTATGATTGTTGTTTTTTCCCTTGTGTTGATGTCAGAGTCGTTACTTTGTTTTTTCAGTGATTATAGTAATAAAGTTTATGTAATTTGCTTTGTTAAATTTGGCTGTGGAAGATATGATTTGATTGGTTAATTAACTCTTTTAATCTTGAACAAAATGAAACTATTAAATGAGATTTTGGTATAATTAATCCACAAGAATTTCAAAAGAATATATATATATATATTTTTTCATATTTGTCAGTGGAGTTATGGGAGGATCTTTAACTTTTTGTCAACGGATGACATTCAATTTTCGATGGAATTGAGAGTAAAAATGAACAATAAACGTTTACAATAGAGAAAATTACATCTATAACCATAAGATTTGTTCTAATATATATAAAGAATTCATTGTTTTCAGAAATAATCATATAGTAAAAATAAATTTTTGCGATCATTTCGTCACTCAGTTTCTTCTTTTGTCTTCATGATTGATTGAAGTATATTGTCAATTTAAATATATATATATATAATTGATTATAGCTAGTTTGTCAATTTTGTTTTTTTAAAAGCACATATAGATATATCATTGATTGTCTCAATTGCATTAAAGAAAATATAATTACACTCAAAGGTCATGCATATTATACAGACTCTCCCTCATTCAATTCTATCACACCCAAGAGTGAAAAGAAATTTTTTTATTTTTTTTTTTATTTTTTTTTTGGAAACGATGGAAACCCCGCCACCAAACCACCCATTCTGGGCCGCGGCGCAGGTAAAACCACCGGCTGTCCCAGACTCTTACAAGAAGTGCACCCCCTGGATTCGAACCCAGAACCTCAAGGTGAGATCCTAGACCCTACACCACCAAGCCACACCCCTTGGGGACGACTGAAAAGAAAATAGTAGACCTAGACTAGCGGAAACTATACAAAATCACAATTCAAAACACTCTTGCTGACTTGAATAGACTCAAATAGATCAATGTCCATAGGTAAACGAACCAGTCATCCCATGCCAAAACTAATAGCAGAACGGCATACTCCAACCCCAATAATAATCGCCAATCGCAACATCACAAATCCATGCCCAAAAACCAGCAACAACAGCCCCCAAAACCAGCTTTAACTTGCAGAGGACGGCAGCAAAACGTACCAGAACAGCAGCACTGAACAGCGAAAGCAACAGCGGAACAACAACTACAGAACAGAAAGGACACCATCAGACCAGCAGGGACATCAAATGCAGCCGCAGAACAGCAATACAGCAATGGCAGAACCAGCCAACGCAGCAGCAGAAACAAACGTAGAACAAAAAAGACAACAGCAGAACAGTAATGCCAGCAAAATGCAGCAGCAGCAACGCATGACAACAGTAATGGAAGCCCGATTTCGCATCAGCAGCGCACTAACATTATGATTATCAGCTACCAACTTTTCACTGTCACTCTCAGAGTCTCAACCCAAAATAAAAATAGCCATGAAATAGCAGCTTTTACATCAACAGCAGGGACATCACCATAACACTAGTCTAGAGCCTAGAAAGACTCCTAAACATACCCACCCTGCGACATAAAATCCCGACCTATGCCCCAACAAACACACCCACCCGAAGAACCAACCCCAAACCACGCACTGAACCCACGCACACCCACAAGGAGAACAACCCCACACACACAAAAACCGAGGAGAACCTAAGACCCCGAGACAACAAGATAGGGCATACCACCACCACGAATCCGCCCACCAACCAAACCAACATTACAATAAAATAGCATTTTAGCGTCGCCAAAGGTTGACGCTAAAAGAGGAAAAAGTTGACGCTAAAACTTATGGCGTTGAAATATGGCGACACAAAAAATAGATGCTAAAAGTTGGTCGGGTAAAGATTTTAGCGTCGACAACAAAAATATCAACGCTCGTCAAATTGACATTTAGCGTTGTCAACTCAGCGATGCTAAATCTATTCAAAATTACTAAAAAAATAAAATATTATTAAAATATATATAATTATCAATAATTACATTTAGCGTCGAATAAGCATAGACGACTCTAAATCTTTAAAAAAATAAATTGGTCATCCACATTTATAATTCTATAAATTATTGTAATGGGTGTGACTTGAACTCTTAACCTCAAGAGTTGAAGGTGTAGCATAATTACCACTAGGTTATGATTAGTTCACTGTAATAAGAGGTAAAGTATAATATATATATATATATATCGATATTCTGAATTCAGATGCTGATATTGAGGTTCTGAATTCAGAGTCTGATATGGTGATGTTTCGGAATCTAATTATGAGGTTCTGAATTCATATGATGATACCGAGGTTCTGAATTCAAAGTCTGATCTAGTGATGCTTCAGAGTCTGATTCTATGGTTCTGAATTCAGATGCTGATACTGAGGTTCTGAATTCAGGGTCTGATCTGAAGCTACATTTAGAGTCTGATGCTGACGTTTTGACTTCAAAGTCTAATGTTGAGTCTGATTTCAGAATCTGATACTGACGATCTGATTTCAAAGTCTGATGCTGATGTTCTTCCTTACGCCGAATCTGATCTAGTTTCTTTTCTCCTTTTTTTATTTGATTTTTTTGACACAAATGACAGATAAGGGTATTAATAAACCCTACAAACATGCAATGTCTAACTAAACACTTTATTCAAATAAAAAACACAAAAGTCTCGAATTTGACCTAAAGGACGAATTGATATGAAGAAAAAAGAAAACTCAGATTTGAAATAAAGTTTCAGAACAAAAAATTAACCAATAAACAAGAAAATCACAAGATTCAATAATGACCGAAATAGGTGAATCAAGTACCCATGGACGAAAATCAACAACAAAGAAAACTAAGCTAATAACTCAATCAAAAAATTAAGTACGGATAGGAAATGAGACCTTAGAACCCTGAGATCTGATACCAAATGACGAGAAAGTAGTCCCACTTGTTCAGTTCTGAAACAAGCAAAACCCCTCGATTTATTCAAGCCCCAAGAACTTCGATTAAATGATTTGTTGGAACAAATCCATTCTAAGATCAACCCCTAAACCCTCTAAGAACATCGCCTTAGGTAACTCAAGAGTCCAAACTTTGATAGTATTTGCTAGCATTTTAGAGACGCCACTAAGCTTGTCAAAGCTTAGATAAGTCAGATCTGCACTTGAATAAGAGAAATCTCTCCCTTATAAGATTCGACCATAACCAAATAAAAAGAAGCTTGTTTTTATTTCTGAAATTTTGTTGTGCTTTTACACTGCAAAAAAAAAAAAAATTTCCTTAACTATTACAAGTTAAAGAAAAACCCTAAATGGTAAAAAGACAATGCCTCTAAAGGGCGAAATTACAATAAGCCTAAAAACCACCTTTGGTTTTTGATCAAGCATGTCTCCATATGTCATTTCCCACCTAAAGTAACTTAAACATATCAAACATAATATAAAATGTAAAAAGGTCAACAAAGGTGATAACTTTTCCTAAAATGACTAAATTATCCATTTTCTACAAAAACCACCAAATTTCATGGGCTTCAATCAAAAAGGCCTAATGATGTGTCTTGAAGCACATTAAGTCTTGCCTTGACCGAATGCTTGGTGATGGGCTTTATTTGGCTTGATTCATCAAAACATCTTCTATATTGAGCTTGTGTCATTCTCATCCACTTCATCTGGTTCTTTGGGTTTGAAGGTTATCTTGGACTTGAAGATTGAATGTAAATTAACCCACAATAAGCCCAATTGAATTCTGACATTAATGATTCTCTGGAAGATACCATGGATCATATCACTATAAAAATACATGTTATGTTGCACTGATTGGAAGCAATCCTATAAATAATCGGTACTTCTTAAGTTCTTACTAACTCATGGTACTGAGGATTTTGCCTTAGAATATCAAAACAATATCGTTATAGTTCAAGTGCTTGTAATATTTTGTTACATCGATGAAAAATGGTGATTGTTTCATATGTGCATTAATTTTTGCTCAAGTTAATTTTACGAAATCTAGATTGAATTGTGCTGAGTTTTTAAAATTCTTGTAATATTATATGTATATTTCAAATCAAATCAAATCTAATGATGATCTTTTAAAGATTATTAGTCTAACTATATATATATATATATATAATATATATATATAATATATATATATATATATATAAAAGAATAAAAATATAAACCATTCCATAATAGAATAATCTATTAATGTGTTTACGTACACTAATAAGAATATGATGATATTGAAAGAGTAAATGGAAATCGAAAAAAAAAATTGTTTATTCAATTGAATGAATCGGAATCTAAGTATTATTTTTATTAATACGTTTACTTTATCTAATAATTAGAATGAATTGTTAACAAACTACAAAAAAATATTTTTAGTTAAAATAACATATTAATTTATTATTATTTATTATTTTATTATTTAATGATTAATATTTATTATTTTATTAATTAATTATTAATATTTATTTATTTATTACTTATTAATCAGTATATTGATTTATTATTAATTATTATTTTTTCATGACTAAAAATATAATATAAAATATTATTTAGGTATAAAATTATAATTACCCATTTATTTTTGGGAATGAAATTCTCTTTTGAAAAGATAATAATGAGATTTTAGACTTCCAATCCCAATTACTAAATTCATGAGGTCGACTCATCTTTCTATTCTCATATCTTATTTAGAATCATTACCATATCATGTTCTCATTCTCAAATAAAAATAACATTATTTTATCCAAAGCCTTTTTTTTTTTTTTGAAAATATGAAATTCATTCATAATAAAACACCACATAGGATGTAAATATAAGATCATATCAGATCGAATACAATATTTAGGAAAAAAAACTCAAGCCTCAAGCCTAGTCAAGTTAAGCCTGACAACATAAAACTCTATGCACTATGTAATCTCATAATTAGTCAAAAAATCATATTCACACCTAATTTTAATAAGACCCTAGAAGAATTACAGATTCAACTTGATTTTCCAACCTCTCGACAGTGCACAAAGTAAAATACAAGATCATTACAACAATCGAATAAAAAATTACAAAACAAACAGTAATAAATCTATAAAAAAAAATAACATCTCTTACACTTTCAGAGCTATCTGCTGAAGTCATGTAAATTCTATATTTTGTTGTTGTAAAGCCTCAAATACCTACACAATGACAGTAAACCCAAAAACACAAAAACCAATATATATAGAAACTAGTTGGATAAAATAACCACTACATAAGAGTGGAGATCCGAATCAAAAGATTGGCAAATACAAGAAGCATAAAATGAAATAACATGAAAAATAAAAGGATAATAGGGAACATAAAAGGCGAAAACAAAGGCAATGGGAGTGTTGGAGGGTCTAAAAATAGGGGTTAAAACAAGGGTAATTGAAAGATATTAAGAGGAAAGAGGCTGTTTAAAGGAGAAAAATGGGAAGATGTTTGAGGGGAGTAGAAAAACATGGGCTTATTTGGGGAAAAATGAAAGAAATATGGGGTTTGGTTGGGTATAGACATGCACACGGTTGATTGTCGGTTGCGGTTCAAAATCGTAACCGAATCATTGACCAATCGTAAACCGAATCGTTGACCAACTGTAACTGAACAGGTCGAGTCCGGTTCAGTTAACGTTGAGGAAATTTTCACCGTCAGTTTGGACGGTTGGACCGGTTCGAACCGTAATGGTTACGATTCTGGTTCGAACCATAACGGTTACGGTTCGAACCTTAATAGTTGAAATCGTTAGCCGTTACGGTTAATGGTTTTCAACAGTTAGCCTTAAGGATAATATTTTTTTTAATAATAATAAAGTTTAAAATGTCTAATTTACCTATCCTAACAACTATATTTTGGGGACATTTTAAGCATCGTAAGAAATTAAAAAACACTATAAATAACCCTTTAACTCATTTTTCAAAATCACAAAATCATTTATTTTTTTTCTCACTCTCTCAATTTCTTAAATCTCATATATTCAATCAATTTTTCTTTATTATCTCAATCTCTTCATTATAATGGCAAGCTCATCACACAACACTAATATTTGTCGAACCTAATAATAGCAACGAATTTGATGATATTTTTTATGATCCTAACAATATTTTTGATTATCATAACAACGAATTTGATAATCCTAACAATGTTTTTGACGATCCTTCAAATGTAATCAATGAGGAAAAAATGACTTAATTATTACAGAGACATACAATTACTTTATCTTATTGCTTTTGTTTGGATCCAAGGTTTAAAATTGAAAATTAGGAAAATATTTTACAAAATTATTAGGCTTTATTAGTGAAAGAACTGTGATTGTTTCTTCAATTATTGATAATGTTAGGAGAACTTTACTTGATTTATACAATGATTATGTTAATAGATATAATATTCAAATAACTGATACAATACTATAGACGAGGTACAAAAGTGGATGACGATGTCCGGGCTCGCGGCCCGGTCGGGAGTACGGAGTAGTCCGCGGGGGACTAAATCGGAGGAATAAAACGGAGTCGCCACCCAGTGAGATCTGGGAAATGATTTAAGGCCGCACTCACCCCTCGCAAGGGAAGACCTCAAACCGTTGGGTTTGGAATGGTCCCTTACTTATGCCAATTGTAATGAAAAGATTTATGCAATAGTATAATCAAGTCTTATGTAACACATGCAAGATAATATAATCAACACACAAGATTGCACACCCATAATCGTAAATAAAAAAATGATGGCAAAATACATAATTCATAAACGTATTAAACGATAAGGCGCAATAGTGTAACTAATAACGACTATAAATGCATTAATAATAAAAGCGAGCACACATCTCATGAACATATAAAATAAATAAATGCGGAAATATAAATAATTAATAATAGTAAAAGCGTCAATAATGAAATGATATGGTTAATAATGTAATTCGAAAGAAAATGACTAAATAAGCAAACATGCACGAAATATGAGGAAAAAAAGTCGATCCACTGCATGCACGTTCGTGGAGCGTTTGATAACGCGTTCGAATGGTAAACAGAATGCATGCGTTCGAGTAGCGTTTGATAACGCGATCGAACGAGATTACCAAAGTGGCATCGAAAATGACACGAAAACATGTATGAATATTGCTCAAGCGGTACGTGGAGTTGTATCCCAAGTACAGACCGCACTACCGTCCATTCGGATTCGGCTAAGGAATTTATGTCTGGGTTTCCATCCGATATATCGTTAGAAGCAAACGCTCAAACGTAAACATGACACGAATGCGAAAATGAAAAGATGTAAAACAACAACCCAAAAAAAAAATGGATAGCAAAGTCAATAGGGGAAGGGCGCGGCAAAATATTGTGGTAAAGGTAGCCTTTTAGGCTTTTTCTCCCTCAAATAGAGGACCTTTAAACCGACGTAGTTATCCCATGCACATCAAACAACAATACATAATTAAATAAAAGAGATGCGACCAAGGCCGAAATCTATATGGGATCTCGTATGCTCGATTGAACGTATTTCACATTCAATCGAGCATACCTCATCCGGCGCGGCAAAACATCGTGGTAAAGGTGGCCTTTAGGCTTTTATCCCTCAAATAGAGGACCTTTAATCCGACGTGATTAGCCCATGCGCATCAAGCAACAATGCATGAACAAACACATAAATAATATACGGAAAGTAAATAACGGACTAAAAAGGGCGCGGCAGAATATTGTGGTAAATGTAGCCTTTTAGGCTTTTTCTCCCTCTCAAATAGAGGACCTTTAAACCAACGTAATTAGCCCATGCGCATCAAGTAACAATGCATAGAAAATAAATAAAGCAATAATATGGGACCTCATACGCCCGATTGAATATATCTCACGTTCAATCAAACGTACTTCGTCCGGCGCGGCAAAATATTGTGGTAAATGTAGCCTTTTGGCTTTTCCCTCGAATAGAGGACCTTTACCCCCGCATGATTAGCCCATGCGCATCCAGATTAACAATGCATGAACAAAGAAATAATATATGGAAAATAAATAGCGGAACAATAAACACAAAATTAAATCACAAAATGAAACATGTGTTTGAAAGTTTCTCAACGGTACGTGGAATTGTATCCCAAGTACATACCGCACTACCGTCCATTCAGATTTGGCTATGGAATTTACGTCTGGGTTTCCAGGCGATATACCGCGAGAGATAGCACCGACCATTTTAACATAACGTAATCATTAACCCATTGTATCCATGAAATGATAATGCATGTGATGAGATGACAATAAATAACGGAAACGATAAATTGTAAACTAAGTACGAAATATTAAAGGAAGATAATGACTGAAAATAAATACGGAATAGTAAAGCAATGATAAATATAAATAAAATTAAATCTGAAATAGAAATAAAGATAAATACGGAATATTAAAGAGATGTGACCATAATTTTTGGCCGTTTTTTAATATAGGACTTCGCATGCCCGGTTGGACGTATTCCACGTCCAACCAAGCATGTCGTGTCCGGGATACAAAATAAAATATAATAAATGGTGCCCTCAGGTCTTACCTTTTAAATCGCTCCTCGGGAGTGCGTTGGGACGTCGCCGGAAGGGTTAACGCTTCACTATTTTTCTGGTTTGCCGCTATTTTGGGGCTGTCATTTCTGCTGTTTTTCATCATCGCTATTTCGTACTGTTTTGCTGCTCTTCTGGGGTCGATTTGGCTACTATTTTTGGGTGATATTGGGTCACGGTTTTAGGGTATTGTGGGGTGTATTTTGGGGTTGTTTGGGTTGTATTTCAGGGATTGTTTTGGGTCATTTAATCAGTGAGGGGGGCTGCTATTAAAGGGTTCATGTGCTTGTCGATTTATGGCTTAAGTTTGTTGTTGTGTGTGTCGGTGGAATGGGTTTTATGGCTTGTGATTTGTTGTTGGGTTTCAGTCGGTCAATGGATGGGCTGTTGATTTGGTTCATGGCTTCGACTTTTTTGTTTTATGAAGGGTTTCTCATGTCTTTCTGCATGCGCCGTTTTGTGTCGGTCAGTGTGTGGCGTGAGTGATGGGGCTGCTTGTGAGTGGCAGTTTGCTAGGGACGTGAGGTGAGTTGCATGAGAGTTGAATGAGTTATGATGTGAGAGGGAGACGTGAAGGAGGGCGGGCTGTGTGATGGCTTATTTGCTTGTTGTTTGGCCGTGAAGGGCAGTACATATGCTTTTGAATAGGTGAAGATTAGCGTGAGGGTTTATTGCTATTTTATAAGGGCTGATGAGGGTGGTTGCTGATTTCGGCTACTGTTTGTGAGTGTTTGACGTGAGGGCTTTCGCTATGTGATGGCTGTTATCGTGGGGGCTACTTTGTGATTGCTACGTGGGGGTGAGGCAGTGTGTGGTTGGCTTGGCTTAGTCAGTTCGTTTGAAGGGTTTATGGTCTGTCGGTTTGTTGTTTCTTTGTGTTTGCCGTGTATCCGAGTGAAAGAGGAGAGTAGGGTTTTTTTGGAAGGATGCCGTGAGTGTGTTTTTTTTTTAGAGAGAAGGGCAAAGACCGTGTGGTTTTATGAGAGAGAGAGAGAGGCGTGAGTAGTGAGAGAGATGACTTTAGGGTTTGCATCAAGTTATATTTTATAGTGGTGCATTAGGGTTAAAGTTATGCATGAGTTTTGAAAAGGAAACATCAAGTAATTATGTGTGTGTTTAATTTAGGGAAGAATATTTGTATTTTTTGGTGGGGAATATCTTTAATTTGGTGAGTGATTTATTTAAATTAGGAAGGGAATTATTTAATTTAGGAAGGAGATTTATTTTTATTTTAATTGGATTTGATTTAATTTAATTGGATTTAATTTAATTTGTGACATGTGTTTTAAATGTTTTAATCATTTTTGGATTGGGCTTGGGCGAAATGAGCTTTGGATGGGTGCATGGGTTTTGGGCCGAGGCTTAATATTTTAAAACAGAGATTAATCATCGGGCGAACCCGAGGCCAATTAGCGAGTTAATTTGTTGATGTAATTATTTCATGAATTTTTCCTTCCGATGTCCGTTCTCCTTCCGCGACTTCCGTAACTTTTCGGGTAGTGCCTCCATATGAGACTCATCATTGGGCTTTCATGCAAAAATGCAAGTGTCTACAGTCGCCCCCACTTTGATGAGACTTGTGTAGTGTGTGACAATGACAATCCTATCAAAGTCATGCATGTATTTTTTACTTACTTGGCTCGTCAGCTGTTGCTGAACTTATCGTTTGTTCTGAGATGCTTTAAACTGAGTTGATCTGGTGGTGAGGTGCTTCGACCCCTGGGCTTTGTTCCCGAACTGCATTGAATGTGTTGGCTTTATTCCCAAACCGTGTTAAATATGGGCTTTATTCCCGAACTGAATTGATTGTGGGCTTTATTCCCTAGGCTTTGTTCCCAAACTCATGTTGGTTGTGCGGGCTTTGTTCCCGAACTGAATTGATTGTGGGCTTTATTCCATGGGCTTTCCAAAACTTATGTTGATTGTGCGGGCTTTGTTCCCGAACTGGATTGATTGTGGGCTTTATTCCCTGGGCTTTGTTCCCGAGCTGTGTAGATTGTGGGCTTTATTCCCGAACTATACTGATTGTGGCTTTATTCCATAGGCTTTGTTCCGGAACTGTGTGACTGTGGGCTTTGTTCCCGAATTTGTGTTGATGGTGGGCTTTATTCTTTGGGCTTTGTTCCCGAAATGTGTTGACTGTAGGCTTTGTTCCCGAATTTGTGTTGATTGTGGGCTTTATTCCCGAACTGTGTTGGCTGTGGGCTTTGTTCCCGAATTTGTGTTGACTGTGGGCTTTATTCCCGAACTGTGTTGGCTGTGGGCTTTGTTCCTGAAAATGTGTTGATGGTGGGCTTTATTCCCGAACTGTGTTGGCTGTGGGCTTTGTTCTCGAATTTGTGTTGATTGTCTTTGCCGATTTTTTCCTTTTCTTTAAAACCTACGAATAAAAACAAGACAAAAATTACGTGCATGTGACGTGTATGCTTGTATGCATGGATGTGTTTCCTATTCCGCTGGGTTAGGCCTTCCTTGTACTCTATGGCGCCCTTCGCCTACTAATGTCTTTGGTCTCCCCCATGGGCATGCTTACAGTTTCCTTTTGCCAGTTCTCTTATGGTGATTGGTTGGTTCTCTTTTGTCTCATGGCTCAAGATCTCGTTGTGTCCCTAGTTTGCGGGGTGGTAGACTAGTCGCCCCCAGTTTTGGTTTAGCTTTCCGCTCTTTGCTACTTGTAGTAGGTCAAAGTAGATCATGTGATGTGACGTTCCATATCAACATACTATATTGCCTTTTACGAAATAGTCCCAATAGTTATACATATTATCGTCCTCAAAGGATGCCCAGTGTCAAAACCGAGAACCTTCAAAGTACTCGATGTAACTCAAATCCGACTGTTTGAATAAATGATCTGAACCAGACTCAAAGTGTGTGTGTGCTAAGGTTCTTTTACAGCTTGATCCTTGGTAAGCCAACTCAATGATTTTGTTTCAAAGAATGGGATCGAAGGGTCAAACCAACCTAGATGTCTTGATCATGCTATGTAATTACTTCTCTGTACTCAATGTGATATGAATTTTCTTTTCCTTTTCTTTCGTCTTTTTTTTTACACACCTACCCTTTAAGGTAGCATTTCTCCTCATGGTGGTCCTAATACTCGCTCATGGGTAGCTTCACGCTTATCGGTTATAGGTGGTTTATATTTTCTTCTTTGGAGACTTTTCTTTTGTTTCCAACCATACCACATATCGTAACACAAGTAAGTCAGGATGGATATCTAAGCGAATTATCATTCATCAATCCACACTCTCTTCAAATAGTCACTTTGTCGACTACTCATGCTTTCACTACTAAGATCCTATAATTAAGTGCTCGCGAGTCTAGTCGAGATCAACCACTTAAGATATCGGATGAGAGTACATATTGCACTTATCGTTTCTAAGGTTCCAACCTAGGGCAAACAATTTCATCATCGGACTCATGCTTAACTATTGAGGAAAATACTCGAACAAGTAGGCAAAATCAATGTCTTTATTATTAAAATGCAGGATTGCAATCAAATAAACCAGGGAAAACATCATCATCATCTACATCATTGCCTTTTATCTCAGCCTATGGTTCTTCACTGCTGTTATCCCCTATCCCCATGCAAGAAGCTTGGTGGTTGAGAGTTTGGAGGACAAAGGTTTCGGGTAGGCCAGAGTTGATCATGTAGGTGGGTGGTGGAACAGAGTGGTAATTAGGTAGAAGGTTTCTGTGTGTGTTGGATTGTTCTTTTTCTGGATTGAGTATTTTATATGCGTCAATGAGGTTTTGGATCTCATGCCTAAGGCGGGTGCAGTTGTCGGTGTCATTGATTTTTTCTTGATGGAAGTAACAATACAGGTTTAGGTTGAGGTGAGGTGGCACAAGGTTTGGAAATGGTCTAGGTTCTAAAGGTTTTAGGAGTTCTTGCATTTTCAGCTTTTCAAACACCTTTGACAAAGGTTTACCAAGGTTGGAGAATCGCCTATTTTTTATGGTAGCGACCTCAGCAGTAACGGGCTTGGTCTCAGAAGGCCCCCCAATAGCCCTTATATTCTGGCCAAATAACTTCATATTCTCAGTTTCTTCCTCCTCAATGTCCATAACAGTCTCCCTCAACTATCTGAAATCACCAATCATAGAGGTCATCCTCCTCATCTTGCCGTAAATAGAGGGCTTAGTACCCTTGATGATCATCTTGATTTGGTCCTTCTCCGAGGGCCAAGTCTGCATCTTCAAAAGCTGGCTCCTCCAGCGATCTACATAATCCTTGAAGCTCTCCTCTGACTTCTGTTTGGTATTCTCCAAGTCGCAAAGCGACAAGTCGATCTCCAAATCTGTGACATACTGATTCAGAAAGGCCTCCGCCAATGCCCTCCAATCATCATTGACCTTCCTCTCCAGGCCATGATACCACACCACGGGTGCCCCCTCAAGTGACATCCCAAACATTTTCTGAACCTGACGCTTCGACAAACCCATCGAACTCATCACAGAAACATATTGTCGAATATGTACCCTCGGATCCTCGTTCCCGTTGAACTTGGCTATGTCGGGCATCTTGAACTGAGAAGGCAGCTGCTCCTCGAAAGTCATCACCTCGTAGTCTAGTAAATCCTCATGATTACCCCTCATCTTACGGGTAACTGACTCTACCTGATCCTCGAGTTTCTACAACTCGGCCTGAGACCCGGCTACCCTTCCCGCGGCATACTCAGCCATGTCGTCATCAAAAATAGGGATCTCATCACTCATCATGTTCAGAGGCTCTTCACGCCTGACATTCTCATAGCTTCATGCCCCTCCGGCACGGGGCGCTGCCATGTTGGCCACAGCGGCGGTCAAAGCTTGCAACTGCTTGGTAATCTTGGTGAGATTAGTCTCCAACTGATCCATGCGAGAACCCTCATTATCTGACTCACTCATGTTCGCTAACGGTCTTTTGACAAGTCTTCCTTCTTCTCTAACCCAACAGAAATCTATGGCGGCTTTAAAATTACGAGTTAGCATGGTACATGTATGTGTGCGATGCATGAAATATATAAAACGCGTGAGGTAATCAAACAGAATATATCCTTCCGACCTTATTTCTCCCGCACTCGTGGTAAGCCTATTTTTGGTTCTAAGTATGGCTTATTCCATGCACCGATGCGAGGTACACAAAATCGCTCTCTCTTATGCTACGGGGCGAACCTCGGCTAACTTGGTCCCTTACCATCGGTAAAAGATAAAGACCGCCCATTAACAACATGGACTAAGCCTATTATAGGATCGTGTCATTGTCTAGAAACGAGGAATCAGGCTTTCGGAAATCGTGGTCATGGGGATGAACTTAGAAGCATCCAAAAGTATACAAATATTCTGTAACAATGCGTATCCTTTCTGGATGAAAGCCAGTGCGGATATCGAACTCATGCTTCTAGCATATTTGGATCATGTTTGGACTTCCTAAACCCATCAAGGTTTTCATACAAGTTGGCCCATTATCATTTTAAAGCATTCAATCATATTATTGCGAGGTGTAAACTCGTCCCAGTTGAAAAAGGCCCAACAGGTTTACACTTTTTCAATAACGTGGCTAAACAATTTCAAAAGATGAGGGGCCCAAACATAAAGTGGCCCATCGACACTTTAGAAGCTTTTGGCCCAATTGTCATAAGACACAAACTCGTCCCAGTTTAAATGGCCCAACAAGTTCACATCTTATGACAAGAAGTCCAACTGAATCCAAATGATGATGGTCTCAAACACAAGCACAAAGGGTGGCTTCTATAGGTCATACAACTATGGTTCACATGCGGGTTTATAGGAGTATGGATAAAGGCTCCCACCGGTGAAGGATTACCCACAACTAGGTCTCCCCATTCAAGGGTTCGAACGACCAAGTGAGCGCACCTTTTTTATACCTTGAGGTACGTGCTAACGAGTGATGGTACCATATAACAATCCACCGCTTCGAGCAAAAATGACTTCACGATACATGAATAACTATCAAATGGATTCCTCTATTGAAAATTCCCCAGAGGGAGGGTGAAGCGAACTCTCTTAAATACCCTTACCTCTTAGGCTCTTATCGCCTTGGTGACAAGAATAAACAACAGATCATCCAAATTAGTCCATCACTTTAGATGATTATCTAGATGTATTCACAGCTTTTCCTTTTGGCTATAAAAAGGTAGTGAGTGAAGGAATACATTAAATCATTATCTAACTCCAATAATACCTTAGGTTAAATCAACTTTAGACAATGTCAACTAAAGCAAAAATCACAAATATTACAAGACATTATTTCGGAGCCCATTCTCTATCCCTAGTGGAGTCGCCAGACTGTAGACGAGGTACAGAAGTGGACGACGATGTCCGGGCTCGCGGCCCGGTCGGGAGTACGGAGTAGTCCGCGGGGGACTAAACCGGAGGAATAAAACGGAGTCGCCACCCAGTGTGAACTGGGAAATGATTTAAGGCCGCCCTCACCCCTCGCAAAGGAAGACCTCAAACCTTGGGTTCAGAATGGTCCCTTACTTATGCCAATTGTAATGAAAAGATTTATGCAATAGTATAACCGAGTCTTATGTAACACATGGAAGATAATATAATCAACACACAAGATTGCACACCCATAATCGTAAATAAAAAAATGAAGGCAAAATACATAATTCATAAATGTATTAAACGATGAGGCGCAATAGTGTAACTAATAGCGACTATAAAGGCATTAATAATAAAAGCGAGCACACAATCTCATGAACATATAAAATAAATAAATGC
Organism: Zanthoxylum bungeanum; assembly: GCA_019454045.1. Classification (NCBI taxonomy): domain Eukaryota; kingdom Viridiplantae; phylum Streptophyta; class Magnoliopsida; order Sapindales; family Rutaceae; genus Zanthoxylum; species Zanthoxylum bungeanum. The sequence continues at coordinate 16,896 of SKCR01045862.1, forward strand.
GGAAATATAAATAATTAATAATAGTAAAAGCGTCAATAATGAAATGATATGGTTAATCATGTAATTCGAAAGAAAATGACTAAATAAGTAAACATGCACGAAATATGAGGAAAATAAGTCGATCCACTGTATTCACGTTCGTGGAGCGTTTGATAACACGTTCGAATGGTAAACAGAATACATGTGTTCGAGTAGCGTTTGATAACGTGTTCGAACGAGATTACCAAAGTGGCATCTAAAATGACACGGAAACATGTATGAATGTTGCTCAAGCGGTACGTGGAGTTGTATCCCAAGTACAGACTGCACTACCGTCTATTCGGATTCGGCTACGAAATTTATGTTTGGGTTTCCATCCGATATACCGTTAGAAGTAAACGCTCAAACGTAAACATGACACGAATGCGAAAATGAAAAGATGTAAAACAACAACGCAAAACAAAGATGCATAGCAAAGTCAATATATGAAGGGCGCGGCAAAATATTGTGGTAAAGGTAGCCTTTTAGGCTTTTTCTCCCTCAAATAGAGGACTTTTAAACCGACCTAGTTAGCCCATGCGCATCAAACAATAATACATAATTAAATAAAAGAGATGCGACAAAGGGACAACTATATGGGATCTCGTATGCTCAATTGAACGTATTTCACATTCAATCGAGCATACATATTCCGGCGCGGCAAAACATCGTGGTAAAGGTGGCCTTTAGATTTTTATCCCTCAAACGGAGGACCTTTAATACGATGTGATTAGCCCATGCACATCAAGCAACAATGCATGAACAAACACAGAAATAATATGCGGAAAGTAAATAACAGACTAAAAATGGCGCGGCAGAATATTGTGGTAAATGTAGCCTTTTAGGCTTTTTCTCCCTCAAATAGAGGACCTTTAAACCAACGTAATTACCCATGCGCATCAAGTAACAATGCATAGAAAATAAATAAAGTAATAATATGGGACCTTGTACGCCCGATTGAATATATCTCACGTTCAATCAAACGTACTTCGTCCGGCGCGGCAAAACATCGTGGTAAAGGTAGCCTTTTGGCTTTTCCCTCGAATAGAGGACCTTTACCCCGCATGATTAGCCCATGAGCATCCAGATTAACAATGCATGAACAAAGAAACAATATATGGAAAATAAATAGCAGAATAATAAACACAAAATTAAATCACAAAATGAAACATGTGCTTGAAAGTTTCTCAAGCGGTACGTGGAATTGTATCCCAAGTACAGACCACACTATCGTCCATTCGGATTCGGCTATGGAATTTACGTCTGGGTTTCCATCCGATATACCGCGAGAGATAGCACCGACCATTTTAACATAACGCAATCATTAACCCAATGTATCCATGAACTATGATAATGCATGTGATGAGATGACAATAAATAACGGAAATGATAAATTATAAACTAAGTACAAAATATTAAAGGAAGATAAAGGACTGAAAATAAATGCGGAATAGTAAATCAATGATAAATATAAATTAAATGCGAAATAGAAATAAAGATAAATGCGGAATATTAAAGAGATGTGACCAATAATTTGGCTGTTTTTTAATATAGGACTTCGCATGCCCGGTTGGACGTATTCCACATCCAACCAAGCATGCCGTGTCCGGGATACAAAATAAAATATAATAAAGGGTGCCCTCAGGTCTTACCTTTTAAATCGCTCCTCGAGGAGTGCGTTGGGACGTCGCCGGAAGGGTTAACGCTTCACTATTTTTCTTGTTTGCCACTGTTTTGGGGCTGCCATTTTCGCTGTTTTCGTACTGTTTTACTGCTCTTCTGGGGTCGATTTGGCTACTATTTTTTGGTGATATTGGGTCACGGTTTTAGGGTATTTTTGGGGTGTATTTTGGGACTGTTTTGGTTGTATTTCAGGGATTGTTTTGGGTCATTTAATCAGCGAGGGGGGCTGTTGTTGAAGGGTTCATGTGCTTGTCGATTTATGGCTTAAGTTTGTTGTTGTGTGTGTCGGTGGAAGGGGTTTTATGGCTTGTGATTTGTTGTTGGTTTCAGTCGGTCAATGGAGGGGCTGTTGATTTGGTTCGTGGCTTTGGCTTTATTGTTTTGTGAAGGGTTTCTCATGTCTTTCTGCATGCGTCGTTTTGTGTCGGTCAGTGTGTGGCGTGAGTGATGGGGCTGCTTGTGAGTGGCAGTTTCCTAGGGACGTGAGGTGAGTTACATGAGAGTTGAAGGAGTTATGATGTGAGAGGGAGACGTGAAGGAGGGCAGGCTGTGTGAGGGCTTATTTTCTTGTTGTTTGGCCGTGAAAGGCAGTGCATATGCTTTTGAATAGGTGAAGATTAGCATGAGGGGTTATTGTTATGTTTGTTATAAGGGCTGATGAGGGTGGTTGCTGATTTCGGCTACTGTTTGTGAGTGTTTGACGTGAGGGCTTTCGCTATGTGATGGATGTTATCGTGGGGGCTGCTTTGTGATTGCTACGTGGGGGTGAGGCAGTGTGTGGTTGGCTTGGCTTAGTCAGTTAGTTTGAAGGGTTTATGGTCTGTCGGTTTGTTGTTTCTTTGTGTTTGCCATGTATCCGAGTGAAAGATGAGAGTATGGTTTTTTAGGGAGGATGTCGTGAGTGTGTTTTTTTTTAGAGAGGAGGGCAAAGGCTGTGTGGTTTTATGAGAGAGAGAGAGAGAGGCGTGAGCAGTGAGAGATATGACTTTTGGGTTTGCATCAAGTTATATTTTATAGTGGTGCATTAGGGTTAGGGTTATGCATAGGTTTTGAAAAGGAAACAAATCAAGTAATTATGTGTGTTTAATTTAGGGAAAGAATATTTGTATTTTTGGTGGGGAATATCTTTAATTTGGTGAGTGATTTATTTATATTAGGAAGGGATTTATTTAATTTAGGAAGGGGATTTATTTTGATTTTAATTGGATTTGATTTAATTTAATTTGTGACATTTGTTTTAAATGTTTTAATCATTTTTGGATTGGGCTTGGGCGAAATGGGCTTTGGATGGGTGCAGGGGTTTTGGGCCGAGGCTTAATATTTTAAAATAGAGATTAATCGGGCGAACCCGAGGCCAATTAGCGAGTTAAATTTGTTGATGTAATTATTTCTTGAATTTTTCCTTCCGACGTCTGTTTCCCGCGACTTCCGTAACTTATCGGGTAGTGCCTCCATACGAGGCTCATCATTGGGCTTTCATGCAAAAATGCAAGTGTCTACATATACAATCCATGGATGCACCAACTGAACAATCTAAGCTTCATACTGGTAGAAGTTGGTTAATGCAATGAAGTAAAAATCAAAGTCCACTAATACCACCACTATTAATTCAGAAATTAATACATATCGAAAGATAAATTTCGAGTTTCCCAAAGTATTTTTGTAGGTGAGCAATTTCTTATCCTTTATTGGTGGCAAAAATATTAAGGATTGTTTCAAGTCCTCGTCGTGATTGCAAATGATGTATTAGTGACACTGGTCTCAACTGTATCTATAGAGCAAACATTTAGTATGAGCGGAAATATTCTTGATGACTGAAGATCAAGGCTGGAATCGGAGTTTTTAGAAGCTCAAACATGTCTTGACGATTGGTGTAGGACGGAACGTCATGAACAAGAGCATCAGCAGGAAACTTTTGAAGATTTGTGTGATAACACTGACACAACTGGAACCGAAGGCTCAAGAATCGGACCGCCTTCCCCGAATGACGGTGAATAAAATGTTAATGGGGTAAATTATTAAAAATAAAATATAACAGAACTACGTGAACTTTGATTCTTCTATGTCACAAGATGATACGTAGGCAATTTATGTAAATGCAAGCTCTTTTTTTTCAAAACAATAAATAAATTATCAATGTCTATTTTTAGTCTTACTCTTTAATAAATCTTTAATTTTTTTATTATTATTATAACAATTTAAATCAATTTATTTACGATTTAGTAAATCTTTAATTTTTTTATTTTTATAATAATTTAATTTAATTTATTATAAAAAACGGTTTCCAATCTTAAACCGAACCGAACAACATGGTTCGATCTGTTTTAAACCGTAATCGAACCGCGTGCATGCTAGTTGGGGGTGGGTGTGTGTATATATATGTGTGTATGTATGTATGTTTGTATATAAGGTAACTATAATTAAGCTAATAGACTAAGGAATAAAGTTGAATTGAAAATCAGATAAAGAAATCCTTTGATGAGACTCTGCAGAAAGGTAATGCCAAAAATGTGATTATTTATAGGCTTTCAAGTAATTTCACACATGGGGCACTCCATCCTGTTGACGTTAACTGAAATGAAATCCTAGTGGAGGAGCATACAGAATAACAGAAGCTTACATAAAAATAATACATCAATAAAGTCCTTCTAATTGAAAAAAAAAAAAAAAAAGAGGAATCTCCATTGTCCTTTGCCTTATTTTGATTTGAATCGATCCACTTTTTATAATTTTTGCTTGTATAATACTATTATAATATATTTCAACACTTGTCGTCAATCAAATATTCAATTTCTTTTTTTATTTTTTTAAACATTTAAGTAGAGCATGTGAAATCCTGGTTGTCCCAAATTCTTAGAAGAAAATACACCCTCTAAAAATTTGGATTCGAACCTAAGACATGAAAATCAAATTATAAGTCATTTGTCACCAAGTCACACCTATTTTGACTGAAACATGATAAAATAATACAAATCTCAAATCTACTGAAATTTAAAATTAGAAATATGTTAGATATTGTTTAGATTAGTTCGATTATTATAATCCGTCGAGTTTACTTTTAAATATTGAAACTTATATTCATTTCCACATCCTAATTGAATGGTTTTTGACAAGAGTGGATCCTTCTAGTGTCCAGCTACATTCATGCATGGACCACCATCATACTTACATTATTCCAAATAATTTTAGGTGGAGTGTTGAAAATGGTGGAAGCTTACAAAATAGCTTTAGGTGCACTTATTATTTTGTTGACTTTTGAGTCATGTATTTTACTATAAATATGGATAATCGAGGAAGACAACAAGATAAAATCGAGGTAGAGGGAGAGGTTGAACCAAAAGTAGAGGTAAATCCACAAATGAAAGAAAACCTACTTACAAGTGCTACCATTGTGGCATAAAAGGCTACTTAAAGAATAATTACTGAAAGCTGCAATGAGAGCACGGTCAAGACAATTCCTAGCCGAAGAACAATGATGCAGAGACACTAGTAGTTACCTCGGGAGATGTAGTTATTTGCTCCATCCAGAAAGAAGCATGACTTCACACCGCAACTCAAGATTTTGAGTGGGTGGTAGATACTGCAGCATCCTACCACGTCACCTCTCACAGAGATTTCTTCACAATATACAAAGCATGAGATTTTGGAGCAGTGAAGATGAGAAATACTAGTTCCTCTAAGATAATGGGAATTTGTGATATTCAGATGCGGACAAATGCAGGGTATACAATAACCCTGAAGAATGTGAGACATGTTCCAGAACTTCGGCTCAATCTACTCTCGGGGGTAGCCTTTAACAAACATGGCTATGCTAGCCACTTTAGCAATGACACATGGAAAATGATAAAATGTGTCATGGTTGTTGCCCGAGGTCATATTTGTGGCACTTTATATAATACTCATATGAATATATGTGCAGAAAGCCTAAATGTAGCTGAACATGAGGCTTCTCAAAATCTGTGGCACTAGAGACTCGGTCACATAAGTGAGAAATGGTTGTCTACCTTGACAAAGAATGATCTAATCATTGTCTCCAAGAATACCGCTCTAGATCATTGTAATCATTGTATATTCGGTAAGTAACATAGAGTATCCTTTAAATTATCTTCTACGAGAAGATCAGAGTTGCTTAGTCGGGTAAACTCTGATGTTTGTGGTCTCTTGGAGGTTAATTCACTAGGTGGTAACAAATACTTTTTGACTTTCATTGACGATGCTTCTCAGAAAGTGTGGGTGTATTTTATGAAAATAAAGGATCAGTTCCTGGATTATTTCAAACTGTTCCATGCCATGGTAGAGAGTGAAACATGGAAGAAACTGAAGTGTCTCCGCACAGATAATGGAGGCGAATGCACATCCAAAGAGTTCTATGCATATTGCGGAAGTCACGACATTCGACATGAAAGGACTGTTCCACGCACTCCATAACATAATGGTATTGTTGAAAGAATGAATCGCATCATTATGGAGAAAGTCATAAGCATGATCAGTATGACTAAGCTGCCAAATCCATTCTGGGGAGAAGCTGTTCGTGCCGTCTGCTACATGATCAATAGATCACCATCTGTACCGTTAAATTTTGAGATTCCGGAGAAAGTATGGTCTAGTAAGAATCTCTCATATTCTCACCTTAGAACATTCGGTTGTTTAGCTTTTGCACACGTATTCAAGGAGCTCAGGCAGAAGCTTTATGCAAGGACTACACCATGCATCTTCATAGGTTATGGAACTAGGAATTTGGATACAAGTTATGGGACCCGAAGGAAAAGAAGGTCATCAGAAGTAGGGATGTAGTGTTTCTTGAAGACCAGACTATAGAAGACATTGAAAAGTCCAAGATGTCTTCTAATTCCAGTGCAGACAAAATCAATTCAAATCTATACACAACCTCAGCACCAACACGAGTGGCCACAGATAATGATGGGGTGCATGATATGTCAGAAGCAAAACTAGAGGGGGAATATGATGTTGAGCATGGGGAGCTACAACCCGCTCTATCAGAGGCTACAAAATCATCCACAAATATGGATGACGATAGACCTCTAGAAACAAGTAAACCTCTGATACGAAGATCTGAACGAGGCCGGATTCTATCAAACAGATACTCATGATCTGACTATATTCTGCTTACTGACGAGGAGGAGCTAGAAAGTTTCAAATAAGTTCTATCTCATAAAGACAAAGGAAAATGGCTACACACAATACATGATGAAATGAAATCTCTACAGAAAAATCACACTTATGAGATAATCAAGCTCTCGTAAGTTATGAAGACACTGAAGAATAAATGGGTGTTCAAGCTAAAGAAAGATGGTAGCGGAAATATGGTGAAACACAAAGCCCGGTTAGTAGTCAACGGATTCCTACATGAAAATTGAATCGATTTTGATGAAATTTTTTCACCAGTTGTAAAACTGGCTTCAATCCAAGTTATCCTAGGATTGGTAGCCAGTTTGAACTTAGAGCTTGAATAGATGGATGTTAAGACATCATTTCTTCATGGTGATCTAAATGAAGAAATCTACAAGGAGCAGCCAGAAGGTTTCAAGGTTTCAGGAAAAGAGAATCTTATTTGCAAGCTGAAAAAGAGCTTGTATGGCTTCAAGCAAGCACCAAGATAGTGGTACAAGAAGTTTGACTCGGTCATGGTGAGTCAAAGCTACAAAAGAACTGCAGCGGAACAATGTGTTTACATTCAAAGATTTCCGGATGGAAATTTCTTTGCTCTTATACTATATGTAGACGACATATTCATCATTGGACAAGATGCAGCGAAGATCAGCCAGCTGAAGAATGAACTCTCTAAGTCTTTCGACATGAAAGACTTAGGACTAGCTCAACAGATTTTGAAAATGGAAATAGTTCGTAACAGACAGAACAAAAAGTTATGGCTTTCATATGAGAGTTATATTAAACGGATAATCAGGAGATTCGATATACAGAAAGTTAAACCGGTCAGCGTTCCGTTAGCGCACCATTTCAAACTGAGCGAGAGTTTCTGCCCCTCATCCAAGAAAGAGATAAAGGAGATGTCATCAATATCATATTCTCAAGTAGTTGGAAGCCTAATGTATGTTATGATATGTATCAGGTCAGATATTGCTCACGCAGTGAATGTAATAAGTTGTTTTCTCTCAAACTCATGAAAACAAAACTGAGAGGCAGTCAAATGGATTCTCAGGTACCTCAAGGGTACATCAAAGCTATGTTTGTGCTACGGGGAACTGATCCAATCTCGGAAGGCTATACAAATTCATATATGACAGAAGATCTTGATGGTAAAAACTCTACATCAGGTTTTCTCTACACTTTTACTGGGGGAGCTGTGTCATGGAAGTCAAAATTGTAGAGGTGTATTATATTATCCACAACAGAAGCTGAGTATATTACAGCAGCGGAAGCATGAAATTAAATATTATGGTTAAATATTTTCTCCAAGAATTATGGATCAAGCAGACAGAATACAAGATACATTGTGACAGTCAGAGTGCTCTGGAATTGAGCAAGAACTCAATGTATCATTCCCGGATGAAGCACATCGATATTTGCTATCACTAGATACGGGATATGATGGATCAACAACTGTTGAGACTAGTGAAGATCCAAACAGATGAAAATCCAGCTAACATGTTAGCAAATGTGGTTACTCGGGACAAGTTAGAGCTGTACAGAGACATAATCGGGATAGTTGTCAGATAACAATTGTTTCGGATGCAGCTGGAGGGAGAGAATTATAGTGTCCAGCTCAATTCATGCATGCATCACCATCATAATTGCATTACTCCAAACAACTTTAGGTGGGGTATTGAAAATGGTGGAAACTTACAAAATAACTTTAGATGTATTTTTTTTATTTTATTGACTTTTGAATCATGTATTTTACTATAAATATGGAGCTCATTTGTGAGCTCAAATAATCCCAAACATTAAGCTTCAAGTAAAGAAATCTTAGAGAGTGTAAGAAAGAGTGAGGTTTTTGTAAAATTTTATAATACTTTGTAAAGTCTATTCTTATAGTAATAAAATCAGATTTTCCTCAAAACACTCTTCATTGATCAGATAATCACAACAATCCTCACATATGTAAATCTAGGGAACAAAATTCAATAAACAAAATAAATACCAAACATAATGGGGAGATAATCCAGTACCACTCTGAAGAGAGAGAAGATGGAGTAAATGAGGAAGAGGGAAAAAGGGAGAAAGAATAAAGGGGAAAGAGAGAGGGGAAGAAAAGAGGGAGGATGATGGAAGGAAAAGAAAGTGATGAGGAGTATTTGAAGGGAATTAGTGTGGCAAGTATCATTTCTCTATTGTAAATTATTAATAAATCCTTCGAGGGGTTTGGTTTGGTGGCAAATGACTTAATACTTGATTGTTAGATCCCGAGTTCGAGTCTAGAGGTGCATTTTTTGTAGTAGCTTGAGACAATCAGGGGTTTTACCTGCTCCGTTTAAGCTCAGATCGGATAATTTGACAACGGAGTTTCCAAAAAAATAAAATTATTAATAAATTAGTATTTTTATTACCACTTGTATTTTATGAACCTAAGTATGTTTATATGAAATCAAGGGAACCTTTATATAATCCGCCCTCCTACATTTGGTTCATTAGTCATATTTTTGACCTTAAAGAAATTGTTCAAAAAATAAATTGCATTTAATTAATTTTATATATGTCCTTTAATTTTTTTAAACCTCCATAACATAAAATATGGGATGAAAGTATAGATATGACATCATTATAATTATATTATAGGTGGAAGTACTCATTAATTTATACCAAAAAAATAAATAAATTATGGGCACCCTACTACCCTAATCAATCAGTAATGGTGGCTATTACATTATGACAGCATCCACTCTTTTACTTTCATATTTTTTTCGTCGTCGTCGTCATCATCGTGGGTGTGATTCCTTCTAGTGTATAGATATTTTTCTTTTGTTTTTTTTTTTTTTAAATCTTTAGTTTTAAGTGGCTCAGATCCTTACAAAAAAGTGAAGGCAAAGTTTCAACTTTCATGTCTTGTCTCTTTTATCTTTTATCTTTTATCAATCTGATTATGCACCAATTACTTTTTTTTTTTTTTTTTTTTTTTGGAAACGATGGAAACCCCGCCACCAAACCACCCATTCTGGGCCGCGGCGCAGGTAAAACCACCGGCTGTCCCAGACTCTTACAAGAAGTGCACCCCCTGGATTCGAACCCAGAACCTCAAGGTGAGATCCTGGACCCTACACCACCAAGCCACACCCCTTGGGGACTGCACCAATTACTCGCTCAAACTATTATTGTCTTAATTACCTCCCTTCCTTGGCATCACTCCAATGTTAGTTTTAGTGGTAGGGCCCGTTTGGTAGAGTGTTGATAGAATATTAACGTTCTATCAAGTAAGTTAATGATAACGTTAACGTTTATAAAATCATAATGTCATAATATAAGACTATTTTTTGACATTAGTTTACACTTTAGCGTTTATTTCATAACTTATAAATTAATTTATACTCTCTGACAATACTTTATACCAAATACACTCTTAGTGTTTTTTTTTTTTTTAAAGAAATTAGCGTTAGTGTGTATTTATTTAATTTAACGGTAATCCAATCTCTTCCATACATATGTGAATGGGATTAAAACTCTATTTTTTTTATTTAACATAAGAGATTTTATTAACTTAAGGTGTGTTTGATAACATTTTTAAAAGAAAAAATAATGTAAAAAAAAAACGGGAATCAAATTCATTACGTAGTAATTAGACACAAAAATGCCATTATTTTTAAATAATCAATGGTCTATCGAGAGTTTAAATTTATAAAATTATTTTATAATTCGAGATCTCTCAAACATAATTCAAAAATGTGTGCTTAATAAAACGAGATCTATCTCATACTTAAAAATCTTTAGAAAGGAAGAATGAGTTGTCATAGAGATGGTTATCACTCAAACAATGACTTAAGTTAGAAAATTTAAAATAATAAATAATAACTTCCTATCATTTTTTAAAAATTAATTGAAGAAGGCTTGAGTTTCTTTCTTAAATATTACATCTTCATATACGGGTGGTAGAAAATGCCAGGCCAAGTCCGACATGAAATAAGTTTTTTGGGACCTAGGCTTGGGCTAGCTTAGGCTAAAAAATCATGAGCTCAGCGGGGTATGTTTTTTGTGAATAATATATATATATATTTTAATTGTATAAATTAATTTTTAATTATAAATATATATTTATAATTAAAATTTTAAAGTCCAATATAAAAAATAATAAAACAATTAAATTCTTAATTATTTTTTCGTTTTAAGTATTAAAAAAACAAAAAATTAGTTTTTTCAATTTTTTATTTTTTATTTTTTGAAAATCATGACCCGACTCTACAACATCCCCCCTCCGGTTACCACTCTTACCCTCACCTCGCCCAAATCCAAATTAAATGTATCTCCTAGGACATGAACATGTGACATTTTATTTTCACTACAAGAGTTGAACCAAATAAAATATTAATGAGTACTAAAAAGTGTATATTTAATAAAGAGAAATTAATAATTTTACACTTATAATTTCATTAATCCTATTAGTTTAACACATCTGTGAAATAATAATTAAATTTATATTTTATATATTTTTATTGTGATTTTTATTTCTTATGTATGTAAAATAATACTTTGGATGCATAACTAGACAAATGGACATGACATTTGGATTTTGGAGGCCAAAAACTTAAAAGGACGTTCCAACGATGTAAAATTTCGAAAATTCCAACTTTGTAATTTTTTACTCCGATATTGGATTGAGACGATTTAAGTTCCAAATAAAAGAAAGCTCAAATATTTACAACTTTGCTCTTTACAAGATTTTTTTTTTAATTTTGAGGTTTTCAAGATGAAATTGGTGAAGAAGCCAATGTGTGTTACATATAATTTTAATTATTATAAAACAAAGTAAAAAATTAAAAAATAAAAATAAAAATAAAAATTATATTTAAGTGGATTATGACAAATATTTGCAAAATAATCAACAAAAATTAAAAAAAAAAAAGAAAGTCAAAAAAATAAATTAGTAAAAATTTATTATTTATATTTGATTTGGAATGTTGTAATTCATAATTGAGGGATGAATACTTCTCCTATAATTAGAGGTGCTCACCTTTCATTTTCTTCATGCTTCTTTCATTTTATCTTTTGAAGAATTTGGAAGAAGTGTCTTGTGTGTTTTATTTTTCTTATAATCTTTTTTCGTTTAGTAATAAAATTATGCAAGTTTTTATTCAAATTATGAGTAGCTAATTTCATTATGCTGAGGTAAATGGTGAAACTCTAAATATGAGAATATAAAAATAATTTACTTATATTATAATATATGAATTGTAATCTGAAGACTAATATTTAATCACCCTTATATTTGAGGGTGTCTTGATTCGCTGTTGACAATCAAATATTGGTTGACACAGTTAATAATTTACTTCATATTATATGAGAGAGTAATTTAAATATGAACTAATTATTGACCAGCTTCGTTACCGCCTTTATGACTGATTTTATATATTTGACATAATTGAATATTTAACTGGACTTGTTATAGACAAATGTTATCACCGCCTTTATAGTTGGTTTTATATGTTTTGACATAAATAATTATTGAAGTAAATTAATTGGGTAATAATGACAATGTATAAATTATAAAAAGTAAGATTTATCTAGATTCCCTATCCTAAGCATTCTAATTTATTATTGTAGTTTAATTTAAAATTATTCATCATTTCAAACAATTCAGTCTTTTTATTTTCACTCGAATTATTATTTTATTTTACTAAATCTATTCCATGTGGATCGATCTCAGACTTACTGTGTTATTTTATTACTTCGACACTATTATACTTGAGAATAAATAACCATTTTATGAGTGTGTTAATTATCATTCGATAATACATAATAAATTGCTATCTAATAATTTTATATACTAACTAAATATTTCAACAAATAAAAAACATACTGTCTACAAAATTTAACGTCTCCTCCATATTTCACCAAGGGAGAATTTCCCTCTTTTGTTATAAATTTCGTATGGTAGTCTCAATGAAATTTGAGTAAATTTTGAAATAATTATAATAATTCCCTTTATCATTTTTTTCCCTTGAATCATAATTATCACAATATCATAATTATCTCGTTTAATAAACCATCGATTAATAAATCATCTTTATAAACTCACTCATCCATAGATTTTTGTAGGGATTCAAACTCACTCTCAAGTAAAATGGATATAATTACAACCTTTTTATTGCTATAAGCACAAATGATGATGATGATGGTTACAACCTTTTTGACTAAAACCACCAACCAAACACTACTTTAGTCGATAACAACATTAATGTTACCGTTAGAAATTAAACAATAAGGCTATTCCCGTAATTTTACAAAACAAAAAACATTAAGATTCAAGACCTCACTGTCAAATTCTTGTCTTTACGGAACCGCATTCCCATTATGTTGTTTGTCAACATTAGCAACAATTACCATCACACCCCTTGCATTTTTCCTTATTTACGCCGGCTGTAATGAAAAATATTCCTCTTAACCAAAATCAACATTATTTTTCTGAAAAAAAAAAAAAGAAAAAACTTTCACTAATGTCCAGTTGGTAAAGCATCCGATGACCAGCAGCTGCACAAATATCAATCTTTGGATCCTCTCTCTTCTAGTTTCTCTCTCAAGAACCCCATACTCATCGTTACAGAACGGACAAAGATTTTCACTTTCTCTCTCTGAAGCAATTTCTTCAAAACTTTTGTGTGCAGAGTACACTGAGCAGCTTTCTTTATGATGGGTGTGAGCAAAAGCTATTTATAAACCCAAGATTGATTAAGTTTCTTGAAAAAAAAAGTTTTTTTTTCGATTTTTTTTTTGTGATTTATTGATCTTGGTGTTCAAGATCGAATTTTTATATCAATGAAGTCGTCAACTCGGCTTGACTCAGTTGTGTTTCAGCTCACTCCTACTCGGACCAGGTAATTTTTGTCTTTGTTGTCCAATGTTGGCTTATTTTTCATTGATTACTAATAATAATGTTCGCAAATTTGGTTGATGAAATGGGATTTTTTTTTTTTAATGGTATTTTTCTTTGAGAAATTTATTTATGTAGTGTAGGAAGCGATCTTTGTTGTGATTAATTTTCTTTGCTGGGATGTCTTGCTTTATTTCCTCTAGTGTAGTAGTTTATTTAAAAAAAAAATTTGGGTTTATGTTCTGAAATTAACATTTCTTTAATGTAATTGTATTTTGTTAGTTGGATTATGGTCTATAAATTTCGAAGGAGTGATATTGCTTTTTATACATCATAGAGTGGATTTGCTGGTTTATCTTGTTTAAAATTTAAAGTTATAGTAGTTCACTAACCAAACCAAACAAAGCCTTTTCCCACTATGTGCGGTCGGCTACGTGGATCTTTTTACGCCATAGTGCATATATGTGCATACGCCATAGTGCATATATGTGCATACGCCATTGTGCATATAGTAGTTCACTCATGAGAGTAATAAGTAATATGTGCATATTCCCTAACTAGATGTTTTATTAAGAATCTATGTGCGAATTCACATATGATATTCTGCAATGCTGCTACACAGCTATGGAAACCTGAACTTTGCATTTGTGTTTCAGGTGTGATTTGGTGATATATGCAAATGGGAAGACGGAGAAAATGGCTTCAGGATTACTGAATCCATTTCTCGCCCATTTGAAGACCGCACAGGAACAGATGGCCAAGGGGGGTTATTCAATTATTATTGAACCAGCACCTGGCAGCGATACAACATGGTTCACAAAGGGAACAGTGGAAAGGTTTGTTTTCTGTTGAGTGCTGTTTCTGGGGTTTATCATTGTAAATGTTGCAACGGTGATAAATAGCTAGTGGTTGAATGCCTTGCTAAGAATTATTCATCTTGTTCTTTTACTTTATGTTTACATAAAGGTGCAGGATTGAAAAGAATCTTTTTCTTTAAACACTAAGAAAATTACCTTTGTAAAGCCAGCTAAATGGTGCTACATAGGCTGCATTTTCTGCTTGTGGTATGGAGGGGATATTGTAGACATTAATTAAATTTTGAATTTTGATTGGTTCTGGGTTGTGAATTTACTACACCTCTTATAGATGGAGTCATGTTGCTTTTGTCCAGAGTGGTTAAGAGATCGAAGACCTATGATCAGTTAAATGTAGCACAGAGGTTGATAATAGGGGTGGGCATTTTCGGGTTTGGGTCGGGTTCAGGAATTCTTGAAAGGGAGTTCGGAAATTCGTATTAGATTTCCGTCCTGAGGGATGGAGTTTTCATTGTGGTTTCTTGGCAGTCTTCAACCTGAATTCGTTGTTGAAATTGTCAGTGATGGAAGCAGTTCAGGAGCTGTGACTGTTGAGTTTGTCCTTCACATGGTTTGTGGAGAAATTGGTGCTACATTGTCATTATGATCCTAGAATCTGGAGGACTAATATATTTTAATTTATATAGGTTTGTCCGTTTTGTGAGCACTCCAGAGGTCCTGGAACGGGTTTATACTATAGAATCTGAGATCTTGCAGATTGAGGAGGCAATTGCTATTCAAAGCAATAGTGAGATGGGCTTGAGTACTGTAAGTAACACGTTTAGGTTTTCTATCATCTACCTGCCATAGGGAACAAATTCAAATTTTCTCTCTCTTTTTTCCTTTTTTTTGACAGGCAGAAGAAACTCCAGCAAAACCAGTGCAAAGCATTGAAGGTACTGAAAGAAAAGGATAAATAAGTTTATCTTGTTATTATACTCATAGTGAAGTTGGCTGAGAGATGCTTTTCATTTTTGTGTTATGCTCATATCATCTGTAACTGAGTATCTTTTCCTTCCATTCAACAGTTTTTAGTCATATCATCTAATGTTTTTACTCTGCATTGTTCTTTACAAGTTTGTATTCTAAGAACTAGACACTGATTGTTTCCTTTTGTTTATTTTGTTAAACTCTTGTTATTATTTTACTTTTCTCTATAAGTACTTTGTATAAATAGATTGCGATTGGTTTAAATTATACACCCGTGGTTGTGAACAGGCAGCCGGCCTTTATTGGACTCTAAGGAGGAGAAAGCCATTGTTCTTTTTAAGGTGATTAGAAACTGAGTTACCCCAGTTTTATAGAAATTTGTTTCTCATTATAATTGTTGATCTGTTTCTTTTTTCTTTTTTTGAAATCTGGCAGCCTGAAACACATCCGCCTGAAGCAAACGGCTCTGCTGTGCAGGACGGAAATCCAAAGTATTACATGGCAACCATGAGTAACAATTTTCTCCTAGGAAAAAAATTTATATTGAGAGTCATACATGGGAAATTTTGAATAGTTATTTACTGGTCGTTTCAAACCTCACAGACTTCAAAAATTGTTTTTATGTCCTTTAATTTTTTGGGAGCATGAGAAAAACAGAGATGTCTAAGCGTTGCTAGGCTGTTATATGTACTACTGAAGGCAAACTGAAAGTTGAAATGCATAATGTCCATCCTTCTGCTCTTTATTGATTTGTTTGAGTGTAGGAAAACTACTTATATGGAAGGGTCATTTCTTTTCTTCCAAGTGTATCTGTAAGGAATTTTTAGTCCAAGTTTAATCAAGTAGCTATGTTAAATACTGCAATTAACTAATGTGGAGTGTGGACTTGTTAGACGGTGACTCGCTTTATTTTTGCTGTCATTCCCATAAATATTAGAGTGGATGTTCACTGGAATTTTCTTGGTGTTAATTGTGTGCCGTAAATTGTATGCATGTTAATCAGAGTCCAGCTTTTGAAAGTCCTGGAGACACGGAAAACTGTCTTGCAGAAAGAGCAAGGCATGGCCTTTGCACGTGCTGTAGCTGCAGGTTTTGATGTTGATCACATGACACTGTTGATGTCGTTTGCTGAAAGCTTTGGAGCCTCACGTTTAAAGTGAGCAACATTTTTCTTGAACATTTTGTGTTATTTATACAATAATTGATCTGTGACAGAATTATTATTGCTCAGAGATCATTTTCCTGATGAAATTGCATTTATTAATGGTGCAGGGACGCTTGTGTAAAATTTATGGAATTATGGAAAAGAAAGCATGAAACTGGCCAATGGCTTGAAATTGAAGCTGAGACAATGGCCAACCAATCAGATTTTTCTGCTTTGAATGCATCAGGCATTATTCTTTCTAGCATGGTCAACAAGCAGAAGGAAGGCATTGACGCAAATCCAGGTATGAGCTCAAAATAGAGAAGTTATCTTACATGCGAAGAATTCATTTGTATTTATTATTGCTGTTTAAGTAGTTTTGTGATGGATCCCATGCTCGGTTGCTGAATAACTCTGGCTAACTCATCATTACCAATGCTGGAAATAGAGAAAGGTCCCTTGGTTTTTTCTTGCTAGTGTTTGATGAATTTAAAGTTTTTGGCTTTTTGCATTTTTAGAGGCCATTCAATCTTTTCTTTCACAGTGGTGTAAAAGGTCCCTTGGTTTTTTCTTGCTAGTTAGTGTTTGATGAATTTAAAGTTTTTGGCTTTTTGCATTTTTAGAGGCCATTCAATCTTTTCTTTCACAATGGTGTTATTGAGACTCCAATGAAGTTTTAGCTATCTGGTGCTTTGATTCTCATATCTGTCCCCTTCTATAAACAACTAAGGTTCCTTTGCACAAGCAAACTTTCATGGCTCATGGCCACCTAAAATTTGAGGATCTTATTCTTTATTTGTGTCCGTACAAAGTGGAAAATAAATCTTAGCTTTTTCTCAGCACGTAAAGACATGTAATCATTTTCTTTTTGTCTATAAAATAATCTAGAAATTGGTTTGCCTTTATGGACACCTAGTGTCATGGTTTCTTAGATTCTTAATTCATCATGTAGAAGGGTTATCATTTCACTGTACAGCTCCATTTTTTGGATATAATATTATTTCAGAAGCCTATATGCATGTACCTGGGGGCATGAGTAAAATAATAAGAAGAGTTAAAAAAATGTACCTGGGGCCACTCATGTGGACGTGGTATCCACATTAACATGAAGTGCTGACTTGGTACTTTAAAAGAATGGAACTGCCGCACAGGTCTGACAACCTGAAAGGTGTCTCAGGATCTGAGAGGTGTCTCACATGCACATTTTTGTAGAACATAAAAGTTTTGAATGTCCTACGATAAGTTTTGCAACTTTTTGCTATGTCTTGGAATGTACTACCAGTTGTATTTCAATGATATGGTATTTTTATTCATGCTCTTCAGATGAGAAGCCTACTGTAAATCAGCAACCAGCCGGCAGTCAGGAATATCTTCAAGGGCAGTTTCCACATCCTATGTTCGCTTCCTGGCCTATCCATTCTCCGCCAGGTGCACTACCAGTATATCAGGGATATCCCATGCAAGGCATGCCTTACTACCCGGCAAATACTGGATATTTTCATCAACCTTATCCACCAATGGAGGATCCCAGACAAAATGCTGGTCAAAGAATGGGACAGAGAAGGCATTCCGTGGATAGCAATACTGAATTAGAAACTTGGGAGATGGACGGATCAAAAGCTAGATATCAGGATGATCCAGAATTGGACAGAGAATCTTCAAGAAAGAAGGCTAGTCGATCAGGTAAAAAGCAATCCGGCAAGGTTGTCATTCGGAACATTAATTACATAACTTCAAACAGGCAAAGCTCTTCGGGTAGTGAATCACAATCAGCTTCAAACTCTGAATCCGATGAAGAAGATGGAGACATAGAGGCCAGTACACCAAAGATGAAGCGCAAAAGTTCTTCGAGATCTTCAAAAATGAAAGAGGGTGATATAAAATCTATGGAAGCTTCAAATTCATCCAACTTGGAGGGAACATTAAATAGGAAGGAGGAAGATGGTGGACAGTGGCATGCGTTTCAAAATTATCTGCTTAGAGATGCCGATGAAGAGGAGCGTGCTACTGATGAAGGCATGTTTGCAATGGAGAAGGGGGTTCAAGCAAGAAGGCGACAAAACACAGTTGGTAATGACCCTTTAGTTTCTAATGGTCGAGATGCTGGTGAATATCACCAAGGAAATATAGCAGATATGGACAAATTTAGTGGAAATATAGTTCGCATGCCCAAGGCATCAAATGATGAATTACTGATCTCTGGACGAGTGGGTCAATCTGGTAATGGCAGAAGGTTTATAGATGGTCAAATCGATGTACAATCCACAGAAATAGATGGCAGGAGGGGTGGATATAGGAGGACCACAAATGATGAATTTATGATTCATAGACAATCAGCTCTTGCAAACTGTGCATCTGATCCACTAGCTGCTAATCGATTTGAGCAAGGGATGAATAATTTGGATAGATGCTCATCACAGAACATGGATGATGATTCCTACATAGTTCCATTGAGGTCAGTATTGCCAGGTGAAGTTGGAACTGGTGGAAGAAATGCTATTGATATGGTTTCTGAGTTCCCATCATCTTATCAGAAGGCAGAAAACACATCTATTAGGGTTGGAAGCCTCAGTTATGAGCCAGATGAATTAACTGCGATGCCTGAACGTGGAGCGGAAAAAGGGTTAATAGGTTATGACCCTGCTTTAGATTATGAAATGCAAGCTGATGGTGCTTCAATGAATAAGAAAAATAAGGAGCCTGTAACTGATGTCAAGCAAGGGTCCAAGAAGTCAGATAAAGACCGGAAATCAAAACTTTTGGATACTTCAGATAAGAAGAAGATCGTGGGGCCAATAAGGAAAGGAAGGCCTTCAAAATTGAGCCATTTGGATGAAGCAAGAGCACGTGCTGAGAAGCTAAGAACCTTTAAAGCTGATATGCAGAAATTAAAGAAACAGAAGGTACTTTCCTAACCATTTTTTTGAACACAGAGCCCGAAATTGAAAACTTTAAAGATACTTATGGCAAAGCAGTGTATTCCTCTTTTTATAGCCTGTACCATCAGTGAAGTATTTTCTATTTTGCATGACTTCAAAGTCTCCTTTACTCACTGGCACATTTGGGTCAATGGATACCTTTTCTCTTTTATTCATCTTATTTGTTTATTTTTATAGGATGAGGAAGAGGCTAGACGACTAGAAGCCTTAAAGATAGAGAGGCAAAAGAGAATTGCTGCTAGGGGTAGCTCAACCACTGCTCAACCAACTCTGCCCTCACAGCAAACCAGAAAACAATTGCCAACAAAACTATCTCCAATTGTTCATAGAGGTTCAAAGTTCAGTTATTCAGAACCTGGACCCTCGTCGCCCCTACAGAGATTCCCTGTCAAAACTTCTCCTGTGGGATCCCTTGATTCTCACAAAGCCTCCAAGCCTACCAAATTAAATACTGGAAGCCACTCTGGTGGAAATAGGTTGACCCGCTCAATATCATCATTGTCTGAACCAAAGAAAGAGAACAGTGATGTTACACCTGATACCAAGGTATCCATGGCAAGGATTAGAAGATTATCTGAGCCTAAAATGAGCAGCAGCCCACATGTTTCTTCAGTGAAGCCACGAAGCGCTGAACCAGTAGCAAAACCAAAAGCATCTGATGGATTTGAGACTAAGAAAATATCTGCAATCATGAACCACGATAAAAGCAAGGCTGCTTCCCTTCCAGAACTGAAAATTAGAAAATCTAAAGAATCTGCTGTTGCCCAATGCAAACCAACAGCAAAAGAATTTGCACAGAAGGTAAATGGGAATAAGTTTTCGTCCACGTCTGAAGGTGCTGAACTGAAGAGAAATAAGGACAAAATTTCACATCATAGTGATGCGGATGACAATTTGGTAATTGAGAAAACTGTTGTGATGCTTGAATCCGAGAAACCTTCCATTCCTGTTGTAAATACAAGAGAAAAAAATATGGAGTTTCTGAAGGAACACAGTAATGATTATAAAACGGGGGAGAAAAATGAGGCGGTGTTGGATAATGTTGCACCAGTGTCACTACTAACTGTAGTTGAAGTTGATAAAGCACACATTGAAGACCAATTACGAGAGCAATCGAGTGCCTATGAGATAGGATTGGTAAGAGCTTAGAAATGATAAATGATGGCTTTGATCCCACTCGTATAAGTTGGTTTATATGAATTCAGGTGCACTTGTGAATCTTGAATGTTGCCATTCTAAAAAATAAGATGGCATGGAATATTGATTTTTATTAGAAAAACTGGAAGTAATGAAATTCTTGTAGCATTTCGTTCTACACCATCGTTATAATTGAGGTTTAAAATCACAGTTATTAGGCAATATTTCCTTTTTCCTTGAGCTAACACTTAGTTGTATTGATAATTTTAATGGTTTATCTTTTATCAAAACACATACATCAAAGATGGCATAAACTTGGAAGTCCTGAGGAAAATGTTTTACATATATATATATGTATTTTATTGTTGATCGTTTTGCATGAATTAAGCATATACCATCACTGCTTATCATGTGTGTGCAAAATCAGTCTCAAGAAACAGCATGAACTCTGTTTACTATCATTATTAATGTTTTTGTAACTTTCTTATTGGGAAAGAAAATGTGGACACTGTTTGCTGATCTGTTTTTTACTATTTTCTTTTTCATCTTAACTATTGAAAAAGATACTGACATATTTTATAAATATCAGACATATTTTCTCTAATTGATTGAGCCTCCATTTGCCAAAAATGCTGATTTTCTTGATGATCTGATGTTTGTTCTGTAACATTTTCTGTCTCTAGATCACAGCAGCACACTCTGATGATGCAGAGACGGAAACGCCAAAATTTCCAAGCATCAGTGTTGGTGAAAAACCATATCAAGCCCCTTTTGCTCGGGTTTCTTCTTTGGAAGATCCATGTACTAGAAATTCAGAGTATGGAAGAGCACCCACGAGCATATCCATTGTAACAGGAACCGAGATGGTTAAAGCGCATGTATCTGATTCCAATAATTTGAAATTAGAAAAGATTCCAGAAGTATTGGATAAGCCTCAGACAAAGGAGTCATCAAAAGGGTTTAGACGACTGTTGAAGTTTGGGAAAAAGAATCACAGCTCAACTACTGGTGATCGTAACGTCGAATCTGACAATGTCAATGTGAATGGTTCTGAGGCAGATGATGTTGTCACAAATACTGCTTCTAGTGAAGGTAACTACAATATACTCCTTTTTGTGCCTTCTGATGTACAAAGATATTGAAATGCTAGTCATGATATCTAATGAATATGAATAGCAAATTGCAGAAACAATCATGTCCTTGAGCATCCATTTTCTAATTTAAAGTCAACAGATGGATGAAAGAGTTGACTAAATGATAATGGTATCAAAACAAAAACATTATTGGTAGTATCAGAATATTTGCATTTTCCAATCTATTTCACAATTAGTTATTATGTCCTCAAATTTTAGATCTATCTTCTGATGTCTAGCTGAACCTAGATCATACGAAAAGCACATCAATGTTACACAGTTACAGATAACTATGTTTTTTGTTACAACGTAGTCACTTTTATATGGGAAATCCAACTTGTTCATAGAAGAAAATGTAGTATGAGAAGTCGCTTTTAATTTACTAAGATAACTATGTGGTGTTCAGATGGGATCTCAGAAGTTAGGTTTATAAAAATGAGCTCTTGAAATTAGCTCTATTAATTACGAATTCCCCTATACATAAATGAAAGTTGAGTAACTTACTGTAACAGTGCAATTTGGTAGTGTCTGAAAGTCTGTAATCTAGGCCAATAGAGAGAATCCTTGATATGACACATTAGTAGTAGGTACATGTACTCTTTAACCTGACCATCAATTTTTGTTGTCATCCTCAGTTTATACTTTGAAAAATCTTATCTCTCAAGACGAAACCCCTACCGCTGCATCTACTCCACCCAAGTGTAAGTTTCCTATTACATACACCTTACTAATGCAGTTCATAACCTGTCCTCCCTTCCCATGTCCGTAAGTATTATATGTAATGAATGTGAATTCTTATGGCTGCAGCTTCCCGATCTTTCTCCTTGTTGTCACCCTTTCGCAGCAAGAACAGTGAAAAGAAGATGACAACTTGAAAATCTGGATGTCATTGAAGCTGAACGCGAGGAAGCAGAAAGTTGAAATATTTGTGCCATTTACAGGTTTTATGTTTTATTTGTTTTCCCGTCTTATGATGAGAAAAAGTATCGTCTATGTTGTAAAAATTCGTGTTTGTACATTTGCTGTCATTTTTCAATGTCCTAATGGTTTAATTTATTGCCTCTTAATCTTTTGTACATCCTTCATCTCTTCCCATCTTTTGCCAGTCTGCTATTCTGTGACTATGGACAAAATAATAGAAAGCAATTGGTGTTTGCTCTAGAAAACACAAATACAATGCCCATCACATGATACTAGGGGGTCTCATTGTTGCCTTTTTAGCCTACAAGATCTAAATACAACATGATATATATATATATATATATATTATATATATATATATTAATCAAAACGGATGACTACACAAGATATGTTGCTTCTGCTCATTCTAGTCAGTGCCTCCTTTGCCAAGCACTCAGCAGCTTCTTGTGCATCCTCTATGTGCCTAATAAGACTCACTGCTTCTTGATTTTTCATTACCTGGACAAACAGTATGTAGCCAAAATTATAATTAACAATCCCTTCGAATGATTATGTTAAGAGGTATGAGACCAATGAATTAGAAAGGACATGCAAAATATATCTTTACCTCCCATATGCCAGTGCTTGCTATGAGAACAAATTCAGTTTCTGAATCGATCTTCTCAGTGCCAACAGCAAGCTCTGACCCTTTAGATTTCTTGGTTCCTGCTGCATTGCCCGCGTCGCCAGCTAGTATGCGTACTTTAGGCACAAGCAGAGCATACAAAATCAGATATTGGCGTCAAGCATTAAAAATGCAGAATTTTATATAGTTTAAAATACCTAAATGCTTCGTATAATCACCTAAGCGGCTGTTTGAAAAATCCCACTAAGCGACGCCTTTTAACAGCACATCATATAATGTTT
Source organism: Zanthoxylum bungeanum (assembly GCA_019454045.1). Taxonomy (NCBI): domain Eukaryota; kingdom Viridiplantae; phylum Streptophyta; class Magnoliopsida; order Sapindales; family Rutaceae; genus Zanthoxylum; species Zanthoxylum bungeanum. The sequence continues at coordinate 40,559 of SKCR01045862.1, forward strand.
GTGCAAATGAAACTTAGAGAAAGACAAGGCTATACAGCATATTTCCTAAGGAAAACAACTTTTGTAAATGCCAAAGCGTTCGGCTATGTTTCTGCTTTACAAATATGATATTATGGAGATAGATAGAAAAAATAAAGAGCAAATTTGCTTTTTTTATAAGCACTCTTGTGGTATAGCATCTATAAACAATGAACAAAATAGTATATGCAGAAATGCTTCTACCTGAAAAGAGTCTTTGAGACCAATGTCTTTTGGCAGTTTGCTGGTGTCCACTTCTTATCTGATGAGCTACACCATCTCTACACACAATGGCTCTGTAGTCACCCATGTTAGCTATAACAAGCTTTTCTCCATTGATCACCATCACAGATGCTGAACCCACTCTCCATGTCTCATCTGCTTTCTCTGACTCTCTGGCCTTAGCTCTTGCACCAAGATATGCCTTTTTCATTGTCTCTTTGCACTTTCTCCTTATCTGAGACTACAAAAGCACAATGTAATGTCATAACAAAAGCTAGCACAAGGATTGGGGCAATGGCAATTAGAAAAAGTTTTAAGCAAGAAGCTTGACATAACATTACTTACAGGTTTGATCTTTCTATCAAAGAAATGGGATTGCATAAACTTGGTAACTGAGTCCCCAATCTGAGCATCAAAAACTCCAAAAAACCACAACTCAATTTCATCAACTTGCTCTCTCTGTACCACAACAGAGTCACAGTCACACACATCCGAACCGCCTATAAACGACTGATCCTCCACAACATGATAGCCGTGAGATATTGGCATCATCCATGACTGCTTCTTTGCAATCTCAGGCTCTCTTTGCTTTCTTGCACCACCTCCTATTAGAAACCTTCTCAGCCGAAATGCCTGCCCAGTTATGCAAATCACCCTTTAATGTCAACTTCAAGAATTAAGATAGTGAAAGATTATTGTCTTTTTTCAAAATCTTGATTCTTGATCCATTAGAAAATTACCCATCATCAGTTGATTAAAAAATAAACAAGTGATCAATAAGAATTCAAGAACCCAGATACTTTTTGTTTATCAAAGAATCAAGAACATGTAGAAACCAATATGACAAGCTTACCTTGAGCTTGAGATGAAGATCTTTGAGTCTCATTTTTACTTCTGAATTTGGATAAAAATCTTGTATTGCAATACGATTTTCCTTGGTGGTGGTGGTTTAAAGTGAAAGAAAAGAGGTATTTAAATTAATTCAAAGTCTATAAGATGATAATGAGACCAACTCTGGAAGCCTTTTTTTTTAGGTTAATGAATTCAATGAGAATTTTTAATGGGCTTTGATTATTCAGTTGAGTCAAATTAAACATGTAACGGTCACCTTCCACTTTCTGTTTTGTTTTAAGTCAAAAGTCATTCTAAACCATTCTATGTGGCTCTTTCCGAGAGTGGGAAGACTCTAAACATGAGGATAAATAAAAAAAAATACATTCAATACTCTTCTTACACTTGAAATTGACTTTCCACTCAAACTTCTATACTATGTCTTTGTTGCCATAGTTTTTTTTTTTTTACTCCCACTTTAAGTTTGAAACATATTCGAAAAATGTTTACAAAAAATATTATTTTATCAGAAGGATATGTCCGAATAGATAAAACAAAAAAAAAAAAAAAAAACATTGTAACTATAATGTCTTGCTACTTAATCTATTCGAACATGCCGTGAGGTAAAATAACAAATCTGAATTTTTACATATAGTTATTTGGTTAATTCACAATAAATTACTCACTAGAATATTTTTATTTTTTTAACCGGGGCTATACAGAAAATTGAATAGTTAGGCAACATAATTTTATGTTGGTGAACAAGGTGAGTAATTTGAATAATTTAATATTGGTGAGATAGGTGGTGGATATTGATTTGAAATAAGTATGTTAGCCCACAATGATTCATGCCTTTCAAGTCAATGAATGAATGTAGGTAACGTACACCATGTTCGTCTGGAACACATGACAAGAAACCTGATGATCATATGAGTGGAGAGAAAATTGAATTCGCCTATTAATTAATTAATTTTATTTATATATATATATATATATATTCTCAATTCCACGTCTTACAAAACATATAAAATTCACATGAAACTAAAAGACAAATAGACCAATTATAATTTCATGGGCAACAAGCATCTTGGCACTTTGTACAAGCTCTCTTTCAGAAAAGGAAAACTTGAAAATGCTTTCTTTACTGCCAACAGACAAGTAGACGGCATTTGTGATTTCCTAAAAGCTCAATGAAAATTTATCCTGACCAAAAATACATGAAAATGATTTCTTATTGTGGCAAGAAACAAGAAGATACAAATTCTGCTTCACATTGATTCTTCACTGAAAAGAACCTCCAAATTTAATTAATTAAAAACAAGAAAATCAATAGTCCACTGTGGCTACACTAAATGTAGAATAAATTCAAAACAAACAAATGCCCGTACAACATTTATTCCCAACAAAAAGCTAGTTATGACCAGATGGGAAATATAATGAAAACATGACTCTCTCAAATGCCATGCAGAGATTTGGAAACCTAGTATTGGCTAGCATACTTCAATTGCTTCATAATGCAAACATTCAATATGATTTGAAATTTGAATTGCTACTAATCATAATTATACATAGATATTAGCCGAATGAAACACATGATGCTCACAGATGACAGATCCATGTCAAGATTCTTAAAAACAAACACAAAAACACAGACGTGAAGGATCTGCTGGTAAAACTGCAGTATCATAAAGTAAAAAAAAAAAAAAAAAGTCAACTTAAATTGGTCTTAATCTCAGAACTAATAGGGAAAAAAATGTAAAACTGAAGAAAACTTGGCAATCATCACAACAAAATCGGAAGCTACATATTGGCTAACACTTAGGCTGCATTCTCCTTCTTCAGCTTTGCAAGCTCCTGCCTAACCAATCCTCCCTTCTGCAAATGCACAATGAAACAATTTATTAGCTCCATCCAAAGGTCTCAAGAACATTTTTGATATAAAAACTAAATCACCACTAAACACTAATGCGAGCAAATTCTTGAGACTCCTCTAGAATGATATGTAAGAAGACAAAAGACATTTCTTTAAAACTTGAACGTAACAATAACATGCATAAGAATCCATGAAAAGTGTAGGAGATCCCCAACCTTGATCTTGGCCAACATAAGCTTGAACCTGTCAAAGTCATTAAGTGATGCTCTTTTCTTCTGAACAATCAGCTTTCTTCCCCAAGAGCTGTTCTCCCACTTGTTCTTAACATCTGCCATCCCAAATATTATATTAAATCAAAACGCATCTACCAAATACAGAAACAACATTGCTTTCTGCAAAAACAATTGTCCCTACCAGCCTTCTCCATGGCGTCAATCAATGTCTTCTTCTTTGGAACCCGGGGAATTTCAATTTTGATATCAGTTAGGGAAAGCCTCTTGAAGTTCATTTGGCCTCTCACCATGTCAGGAGCATCAACTAGAGCCTGTCAAAACACAAGTAATTGCATTATTAAATTACCCAATGACCACATTCAAAATACTCATCGGTCAGAAATTGTGAACATCCCACAACAAAAAACCACAATTTAATGGATATTAATAAGATTGTTCTAAAATGTAGCACCCAAATCAGTGGGGTTAGGGGTTAGGCGCTCGGTCACCTGGTTGGCATTTTCTTGCGATTCCAACACCTAAAGTCGCCGCACGCTGCTGCCTGAGCAGCCTTTTTTAGAGTTTTTCAAAATTAACACCAAATCGGCGCCGTTTTCCAACTTCTCTTAACATTGGAAGTTTAATTTCATCCAAATTTCACAAAACTTCCAAAAATCCTAATTTCTTCAATTCTTTTTGTCTCTCCTCAAATTGAGAATCTAGAAACCTTGCCCATCAGTCAAACAACATTTCCCTGGATCAATTTGTTCAAATTCTACCAAAGCTTAAAATCCTGAATTGACCTCAAAGGCTAAAACCCTCATTTTAGAAATCCCCGATTCCCGAAGCGCTAGGCTGCCGCCCGAGTAGGGCCAAGCATGTTTTAGAAAACTGATTAATAACAGTTCATACAAATGTGGAGAAATTGGAAATTTGTCACATTCCAAAAGGCAATAGTAACTACAGCACAATCATACCGCTAACATTCTAATCCGTAGTGTATATCTTTAACAACAAATCACAGAAAAAGAGAGACAAAGCATACTCTGTTCTGGTCAATGACATCGACGATGACGACAAGTCTCCCGTAGTCTTTTCCGTAGTTGACAAGTGCAACCCTCCCGATCTCCACGTACCTCTTGAACGGCTGCAATAAATAAATAAATAACATTACATTACATTACATTTCATTACATGCAAAACTACGAGGTTTCCAAAGTGGAAGGAAGAGAAACGTACCATTTTTTGGGATTCTGGTTGGTGAGTGTGTGTGTGTTTCAGTGAGACGGAGTATGCGGAGGCAGATGTGCAGAGATGAAATAGAAGCTAGGGTTTTTTTATTAGGGCTTGGGCCAAAGGATTTAAGGTCAAATCTGGACCGGACTAGATTAAATTATTCACGGCCCATTATTATCAGAATCTTGCTAACTATTTAGAAATGAGTCTAAAATTCTCTTCATCGTAGACTAGGAAGTTGTAGATATTTGATTTTTCCTTCAAACACAACTTGAATCACTAAAATCGAACATCAGATGAGAAAATTACGACCAAAATATGAAAACTGCGCAAATCCCACCATCATTATTTATGTGGTCTTCTCTTAAAATTCTTGGATGGAATTTGACTATTAACTTCTTTCTTGATGTATCTTGAGTATTTTGGGTTTTTTTTTACAACTTTGATACTTTGTATTTTAGACTTGGATAATGTCAAATTCTCGTACCATGGATCACATTATTCTCTCTATCCTCGAAAGGATTCGTCCTCGAATCCAAACTTTGACTCAAGAACAACTCAAGTTTTTTGTGTGTTTTTGATATTTTATTGATTCAAAAACAACTTAAAGATTCTTAAATAATAAGAAATCACAAAATAAAAACATAAAAACCCGAATTGACTCATGATTTTGTAAGAAAAAAGCCCCTTTCAAGATCAAGTAAGACCCCCGAAAATCTGTTCTTGAAAATCTTTATTTATTTATTGTTAGAATCTTACTAGCTATTTAGAGACGCCATAAAAATCGTCAATTTTTTATAAGTCTTGATAATGGTTCAATCAAGAATCAAGAGAAAGTACACTCTCACACACACACATTTAAATGTTAAACGCCAATGACAATTTTTTATTCAAAATTCTTTATCAAAATTATAAGTTAAAATCCTAAGTTAACTAAAATAAGAATAGCTAATTAAAATACTTAAAAGAAATCATAAATAAAGTAATTAAACTAAATCTTAAGCTAAATAAAACTTAAATTTTGTGTGTCAACTTTAAATTAACATTAAAAATTCAGCCATGATATTAAAATATAAATTAAACTTAAAACATAAAACATAAAACATAAAAATTGTAGAGATAACTACGACTTCATTTTTTTACTAGGAAGAAATCTAAATTTATCTTCGTTATAAACTACGAAGTTATAGATCTCTGATTCTTATTTCCAACGCAACTTGAATTATCAAAATCGAATACCGG
>SKCR01045863.1:0-46730 GCA_019454045.1 Zanthoxylum bungeanum
CTCGACCCAACACCGCTGACAATAGGGACCTCGTCCTCAAACTGATGATGTAGTGGGGCTTCGCCCCCTAAGCCGATACGGGCCTCGCCGCCTAGGACTCATCCCCAAAACTGAAACTGCGCTAACGCTGTTTGGCTCATCTCTACCGCTTTCTCTTTTCTTCGAACCTGCGAACACAAAACAAAAACAAACACGGAAAGAATGCAATGTTACGTGTATGCATGAATGATTTTCCTACTCCGTTGGGTTAGGTTTTCTGCCAATTCCCTTGGTGACCGCTCGGTCCTTTCTCCCTTAGGCAAAGTACTGTTTCAATCTGTCCACGTTGATCGGCTCGGTGAACTCGTTTCCTTCCAAGTCTGATAGCCTCACTGCTCCATTTCCCATTACCTTCTGCACTATGTAAGGTCCTTCCCAGTTAGGTCTGAATTTTCCTCTCGGATTTGTCGTCGACGGCCTCGACTACTTAAGTACCAAATCACCCTTTCTGATCTTGGTGGGGCGTACTTTCTTGTTGAATGCTCGGGCTAGTCTCTTCTGATACAACTGCATGTGATACAAAGACTTCATTCTCCTCTCATCCAGCAGTGCTAACTGATCAAACCTCTGTGCGGCCCATTCTGGTTCCGGTAATTCTGCCTCTGCTAAAACCCTCATAGACTGTATTTCCACTTCCACTGGTAACACTGCTTCCATTCCATAGACCAAAGAGTAAGGTGTGGCCCCTGTTGCTGTTCTTACTGATGTTCTTTACCCCCACAAAGCATATGGTAGTTTCTCGACCCAATCTCTGCAGTTCTCTGTCATCTTGGCTAAAATCGTCTTAATAGTCTTGTTGGCTGCCTCAACTGCCCCATTTGCCTGCGGCCTGTACGGTGATGACTTGTGGTGGCCTATCCCGTACCTCTGTAACATTGCCTTCGCCTCTCCTTGAAACTGAACTCTGTTGTCCATCACTACATGATGCGGCATACCATACCGACAAATGAGGTTCCGAGCTATAAAATTTGCCATCTGTTTTGCTGTAACATTACGGAATGATTCGGCTTCCACCCACTTCGAGAAGTAATCTATTGGCCACTACTATGAAGCGATGCCCATTTGATGCATTTGGTCGGATTTCCCCAATCATATCAATCCCCCATGCTGAGAAAGGCCACGGCTCTGACAACCCGTGCAACTCTGTGTGCGGTAAGTGATTCAAATTACCATGTGCTTGACAGTCATGACAATGTTGTACCATCTTTGCGCAGTCTGTTTCCATGGTTGACCAATAAAAACCTTGTCTCACTATCTTTTGCGACAGATTCAACCTGTTCATGTACGGACCACATACCCCGGCGTGTATTTCTTCCATTACATGCTGGGCTTCTTCCTTTCTCAAACACTTCAACTGAATACCGTTTGTTTGCCTCTTGTACAATTCTCCTTTCAAAGTCACATACTGGGAAGCTAACTTCTGAATGGCTATTCTGTCTTTTCTGCCTGCCCCTTCCGGGAGTTCACCATGTTCCAGATACCTCTGAATGTCATAATACCAAGGTTTACCGTCGTCGACCTCAACTTCCAGAATTCTTTCTATCTCATAAACAGGTCTGCTTGTTGTTGTCAGTATCAACGGTCTCATCACTAACTTTTCTGGATTTTCCCAAGTTGCTGCAAGTGTAGCCAATGCATCTGCCATCTGATTCTCTTCTCTCGGTAAGTGCTGAAACTTACACTCGGGGATAACTTTCTGAGGTGAAAAAGGTAAGGTTTCAACCGTTCTTCTTTCAATTCCCATTCTCCTCGCATCTGCTGGACCACCAACATAGAATCTCCGTAGACTTCCACACTCCCGGCTTTCAAGGCTATCAATGCCGTCAAACCAAAAGCACATGCTTCATACTCGGCCATGTTGTTAGTCACTCTAATGTCAACCTCTTGGCCAAAGGCAAAGTCTCTCCTCGGGGGTCACTATCACAATCCCAATTCCAGCTCCCTTGTAATTCACTGCTCCGTCAAAATACATCTTTCATCTCTGGACTGTTATTGCTTGGATCTCTTCATCTGGAAATTCAAACTTATACTGATCCCACTCAACAGTTGCCAATGCCAGATCACTTTGGAGGTGAGATACTCAATGTCAAACTCTGTCAGCAATACCAACCATCTGCCCAATTTTCCCACTAGTGAAGGCACCGAATGAAGATACTTCAGAGGATTTTTCTTTGCCACTACCTCGATCTTGTATGACTGGAAATAATGCCGCAATTTTCTGGAAGCCCATACCATTGCAAGACAGATCTTCTCAACTTCCTGATATCGAGCCTCATACGGGAGCATCTTCTTACTCAAATAATAGACTGCATGTTCTACCCCTGTCTCATCAGCCTGTACCACCATCATTGCCCCCAGTGCTTCTGATTCTATAGCCAAATACAATACCAAAGGTCTGCCCGGTCTCAGAGGTTTCAATACAAGAGGTTTTACCAAGTACTCTCTGATTTTGTCGAAGGCAAGATAGGCACACATACTGATGTTAACTTGGCGATGAACCGACTGATGTACTGAATCTTCCCCAATAATGCTCTGACTTCTTTTTCTGTCTTCGGTGTAGGCATTTCTATGATTGCCTTGATCTTTTCGGAGTCTACCTCTATTCCGCCCATTCCCACTGTATGACCAAGCAATTTCCCTGATGTTACCCCAAACACACATTTCTTGGGATTAAGCCGCAGGTTGTATCTGTCAACTCTCTGAATGAACCTTTCCAGTGCTTCAATATGCCAAACTCTTGTCTCTGATTTCACCATCATGTCATCCACATACACCTCAATCTCTTTGTGCATCAAGTCATGGAAAAGTGTAGTGGCCATCCGTTGATAAGTAGCTCCTGCATTTTGAGCCCAAACAGCATTACCTTGTAACAATAAGTACCCCACTCAGTAACAAATGCAGTCTTGTGTTTGTCTTCCTCAGCCATGAGAACCTGATTGTAACCTGAAAATCCATCTGCAAATGAATACATAGCAGATAAAGCCGCACTATCAACCAGAACATCTATATGTGGCAGAGGAAAATCATCTTTCGGACAAGCCTTGTTGAGATCTCTGTAGTCTACACACATTGTGACCTTCCCATCTTTCTTTGGCACCGGTACTATATTAGCCAACCACTCAGGATACTTTACTACTTCCAGGAACCCCACATCTATCTGTTTCTTAACCTCCTCTCTGACTTTCTCAGCCGATTCTAGTCTCATCCGTCGGAGTTTCTGTTTTACTGGCCTCATATTTGGATAAGTTGGTATTGTGTGCTGGGCAATGTTTCTGTCTACCCCAGGCAAACACTTTGGCATATCTGACCAACACTTCTTCTAGTTTCTCCCTCTCTTCGGAGGTTACTTCACTTGCAATCAGAATTTCCTTGGGGTTCTCAAGTGTACCAAAGTTAAATGCAGTAGTTCTGGCTGAACTGATGTCAAATATGCTTGATTCGTGCAGGGTAAATGGAAATGACTCAGGCAAGTAAGCAAAAGAAATGTCTTTATTATTGGATAATGCGGAAGTACATTCAAACAAATCAGGAAGGTAAATGTCTTCATCATCTATAAACACTTCTTCCTCTGCAATCAGGTCTTCTTAGACTTTTCGTCCTCTCCCAAAGTCAGGCTCTCCAACTTCATTAGTTCTTCCTCCCAATTCTCTTCTTCTTTCTTCACAATTTCTTCAACTATCAGCTTCTTACCCAACATATCCTGGAAGATCTCAAACCCAGGTACCACAATTCCATTAACTTCCATAGGTTCAGGCTCCCCTTGATATCCTGAAGCTTTCACAAAACACTCCATCAGTTTCAGCCCCTTTTCTTGACCTTCGGCTTTTCTTCATCAGATTTGTACCCCAAACCCTTTTGAGTAGTCTGTCCTCTGAAATCTGGCAATTTTGAACCTTCACCCCTGCTCAAACTTCATTTTTTTCATGATTCTAGCCACCCTAGGATCCACCCACTCCTCAAAAGTAGCTGACACCTGAATCCTCGTGAAAGGTTGTATCTCCAAGGCAGCTACGGCATTATCTACCTCAGCCCGGATAGTAACAACTTCTCCCTCATACGGGAACTTGATCATCTGATGTAAAGTGGAAGGCACCCCCAAGTTTGTGAAACCAAGGCCTTCCCAACAGCAAGGCAAAAGTGGCTGGGATGTCTAGTACCGTGAACTCAACCTCATCTTCAATCGGGCCTACCTTGACCATAGCCACAAAAGTACCCTCAACTCCCCTTTTGCTGTCATCATAAGCCTTAATAGTCATGCTGGAGGGGTCCAAGTCTGTTGCTTTCATACCCAATCTTGCCAGAATTTTCAACGGGCACACATTGATGGACGAACCGTCATCCACCATCACACATGAAGTTCTCTTGCCCCTTACCTCGGCCTTGATAAATAGAGGCCTATTATGATTTCTTCCTTCCGTCGGGAGTTCATCCTCAGAAAAAAATATCTGCAAAGCTTCTTTCTAAACTGACCCAACAAACATTGCAGGGTTGGCGTCTTCTGGTACCACAATCTTGCTCAAGGCTACCATGGCATGCCTATGCTCCCGAGATGCACATAACAGTTCCCAAATACTCACTTGTGCTATAGTCTTCCTCAATTGCCTCAGCACTATATCCCCCTCAGTATTTTCTGCAGTCTCAACCACTTCTCTACCATCTGTCAAAACTTCCTTACCCTTTTCTGCCATATCATTGTAAAAACGATCGTTGCGCGTCATTCCCCTTACTTCTTCCTCATCACTGCTAGAGAAGTCAAGCCAAAAGTTTTACCCCGCTCAGTCTCATCTTCACTAGTACTATCCCAGATTCACAGGCAATGGCTTGAGGGTGAAAGGATTTTAGGACAAGGTCTTCTGGGAGGCCATAATTGATCATATAGGATGGTGGTGGTACAACACGGTAGTTGGGTAAGGGGTTTCTGTGTGTGTCAGGCTGTTCTGTTTCTGGGTCAGGTATTTTCTTGGAGTCTATCAGGTCTTGGATTTCATGGCGGAGTCGGGCATAGTTGTCGGTGTCATGGCCCTTTTGTGGTGGTGAAAGTGACAAAAAGGCTTAGGTTATAATGTGATGGTGGGGGTTGGGTAATGGTTTGGCTTCTAGGGGTGACATAAGTCCTTGTCTCTTCAACTTCTCCAATACTTTGGACAAGGGCCTACCCAAGTTGGAGAATCTTCGGTTCCGGATAGCGGCAATCTCAGCAGAAGAGAGCTTTGTTCCCGATGTCCCCCCAATGGGCCTCCTGTTCAGACCTTAGAATTTTCTGTTTTCGGCCTCTTCTTCCTCAATATCCATGACAGTTTCCCTCAACTACCGAAAATCAGTAATAATGGAGGTCATCCTCCTTAGCTTCCCATAGATGGAGGGCTTGGTGCCCTTGATGATCATTTTAATCTGGTCCTTCTCCGATGGCCTAGTTTGCATTTTCAACAACTGACCCCTATATCGGTCCACGTACTCCTTAAAACTTTCCTCCGATTTCTGCTTAACATTCTCCAGATCGTGGAGTGACAGATCGATCTCTAGGTCAGTGACATACTGCTTCAGGAAAGCATCAGCCAACTCCCTCCAATCTTCATTCACCTTCTTCTCCAAACTGTGGTACCACACCACGGGAGCTCCCTCGAGCGACATTCCAAACATTTTTTGCACTTGGCGCTGAGATAGGCCAACTGAACTCATGACTGATACAAACTGTCGGAGATGCACCCTTGGATCCCCATTCCCGTTAAACTTAGCCATATCATGCATCTTGAACTGTGCCGGCAACTGTTCCTCGAAAGTCAGTGTGTCATAATCCAGCAAATCTTCATTCTTACCCCTCATCTTGCGGGTAACTGACTCAACCTAATCCCGAAGTTTCTGTAACTCTGTCTGAGACCCAGATACTCTGCCTGCTGCATACTCTGCCATATCATCATCAAAAGTGGTGTTATCATCCCCCAACCCTTTCGGAGGCTCCCCACGCCTCACATTCTCAGAATTTCCCCCAGCACGGGGCACAGCCATACCAGCCACATCAGTAGTCAAGGCTTGCAACTGTTCGGTAATCTTGGTGAGACCGTTCTCTAACTGATCCATACGGGATACCTCATTACCGGATTCACTCATGACTGTTACTGTTCTTTTAATAAGCCTTGTTCCTTCTCTAACCCAAACGGTATTTATGATGTCTTTTTGAGACATAGAAGGTGTTAACATGACATATGTATGTATGAGGTGCATGAGATGCATGTAACAGATATAACATACTAAATCAACTAAAATTTTCAAACAAATCGGCCCGTTATCATTTTAGAAGCTTTCGGGCTAATTGTCATAGGAGTGAACTCATCCCAGTTTAAATGGCCCAACAAGTTCACATCTCATGACAAGGAGCCCAACTAAATCCAAATGGTAATGTTCCGAACACAAGCACAAAGTGGCCCATCTTAGAAGCCTTTGGCCCAATCGTCATAAAATACATTCTTGTCCCAGTTTAAATGGCCTAACAAGCCCATATCCCATGACAAATGGTCCAGTTTAAATGGCCCAGCAAGTTCGCATTTCTGACAATAGTCCAACTGCATCCAAATGAGGATGGTCCACAAGCACATATTCAAGGAAATAATTGTTACTTTAACCATACAAACCCGGTCTATGGGTGGGTTCGCAAGAGTGTAGACAAAGGCTCTCACCGGCGAAGAATGGCCCACAAATAGGTCTCCCCAATCAAGGGTTCGAGCGACAACGTGAGCGCACCATTTTTTATACACTAAGGTACGTGCCAATGAGCTATGGTGTGTGACTAACTGTCAAATGGATTTCCCGTTGTAGATTCCCAAAGGGAGGGTGGAGCGAGGCTCTCTTAAGTACCCTAGCCTCTTAGGCCCTTATCGCTTGGTGACAGGAATAAACAACGAGTCCTCCAAATTAGTCCATCACAATAAGCTACGAGTAGATGGCCATATAGGTGCCTTCACAGTTTTCCTTCTAGGAAGGTAGTGAATGAAGAAAGACACCAAACCATTACCTAGCCTCAAGATGCTCTTGATTAAACCCCCATTTTATCCACTATAGACACGGTCAATCAGAACATAAATCCAAACATTACAAGACAATATTTCGGGGCCGATTCTCTATCCCCAGTGGAGTCGCCAGACTGTGGGACACAGAAACTGGGCGACGCATGCTGTTCTAGGCTCGCGGCCTAGTTGGGAGTACGGAGTAGCCACAGGGGACTAAACCGGAGAATAATGGAGTCGCCACCCGGTGTGAACCGGAAAATGAGATTTAAGGCCGCACTCACCCCTCGCAAAGGGAAAACCTCAAACCGTTGTGACGCGGAACTCACTTGGAGGATTAGGCCAAGCAAACCCCTCGCAGCGGACAGAACCCCAAGAACCGCGAATTTGATTTTGTAGGAACAAAACCCTTCCAAGGCCACAAAGAAGACCCACAAAGAACTTGTCTTTGAGAACCCTTAAGATGATTCCTTGAAGTGTTCTGCTAGCACGGAGACGCCACTAAGGTTGCCACGCCTTAGATAAGTCGATTGCATGAAATAAGGGGAATCCCTCCCTTAAGCAATTTTTGGACAAAGCCAAGCTCTCAATGGAGATGAATTTCGAAATTTGGTGATTAGCTTCTCATTAAGATGAAATGAGTTTAAATAGTACAATGAAATAAACCCTAATGGGTGCAAAATGACCAAAACACCCTAAGTTGCTAACTAATGGCTATTAAATGGCCATGCCCTTAATAGACATTTAATAACAAACACAAAGTCAAAAGAAACAAAGACTTAATCAATAACAAACAAAGACTTAATAAATAACTTTGCCAAAAAAGTCTAAAGCAAAAACACAAAATCATAAAAGTCAACAAATGTGGAAAACTTTTCAAATTTGTCTAAAGTTGTTTCCTTGCACCAAAAGTCCTCCAATTCGTGGATTCCATGTATAAAGGCATAATGATGTGTCATAAAGTCCAATAAGTCTTGTCCTGGCCGAATATTTAGTGTCGGGCTTGAATCGGCTTGATCCGTTAAAAATATACTCGGCTTCAAGATTGCTGGTGCGTTACTCTGGTATGACTTGGGTCAAGTGAAATAGCTTCGGACCCACTCCATTGAAGCCCTCATGTGACGCCAATATGCCCCGGAGTTGTCTGTCACACTCGACCATGGCATTCTGCGCTAGCCCCGCCATTACGTCTCTGATCTTCTTAGCTCTTTGGCGTGTGATTGGCCTGTTGGCAATTGCAAAGGATCTAATGTTCCTTGAGTTGTTGGATTCATGTCATTCCCTCCCTCTTGAAAAGGATTCGACCTCGAATCTGTACCTGCATAAAAAGAGTTAAGTCAGAAACATTAAATGTCGCAGACACATTATGCTCACCTTGTAAATCCAGCTTGTATGCATTGTCATTAATCCGTTCCAAGACTTGAAATGGACCATCCCCTCTCGGTTGTAGCTTGGATTTACGCTGTTCAGGAAATCTTTCCTTTCGCATGTGTACCCAAACCCAATCTCCAGGTTGAAATACCACACGTTTTCTTCCCTTATTGGCATAAGAATCATTTGTTCATTCTTTCGTTGTATGTGCTCTCTTGCTTTCTCATGTATGTGTTTCACCAAATCAGTTTTCTTTTTTCCATCTAACCCTGCATGCTCATCAACAGGCAATGGTAACAAATCTAATGGAGTTAGTGGTTGAAAACCATAAACAATTTCAAATGGTGAATAAGATGTGGAAGAATGAATGCTACGATTATATGCAAATTCAACAAAAGGCAAACAATCCTCCCAAGTTTTCAAGTTCTTAGAGACAATAGTACGCAATAACTGAGTCAAAGTCCTATTAACCACTTCAGTCTGTCCATCGGTTTGGGGATGACAAGTAGTAGAATACAAAAGTTTTGTTCCTAACTTACCCCATAAAACTTTCCAAAAGTGACTAAGGAATTAACATCACGATCTGAAACTATACTCCGTGGAATTCCATGGAGTCGTACCACTTCACTAAAGAATAAGTCAGCAATGTTAGTGGCATCATCAGTTTTATGACATGCTATAAAGTGTGCCATCTTACTGAACCTATCAACCACTACAAAGATGGAATCTCTACCATGCCTAGTCCTAGGTAAACCCAATATAAAATCCATTGATACATCTACCCACGGCTCACTAGGTACAGGCAACGGTGTATACAACCCATGAGGCATAACCTTAGATTTAGCCTTTTTACAAATCAAGCATTTATCACACAAACGCTCAATATCTCTCCGCATTTTAGGCCAATAAAATGTTCACTCAATACCCCTAAGGTCTTAGAAATGCCAAAGTGCCCCATTAAACCTCCCCCATGCGCTTCTCTAACTAACAACTCACGCATACTACAAACATGAATGCATAATCTATTCTCCCTAAACAGAAACCTGTCATGTTGATAGAATTTATTAAAGGTAGACTTTTCACATGCAGCATAGATGGTACTAAAGTCAGTATCATTTGCATAAAGTTCTTTAATAAATTCAAACCCAAGCATTCTTGCACTCAATGAAGTAAGTAAAGCATACCTTCGCGATAGTGCATCAGCGACAATGTTTTCCTTACCTTGTTTGTAGCGAATTACGTATGGAAATGTCTCAATGAACTCCAACCACTTTGCGTGTCGTTTGTTCGACTTACCTTGGCCCTTCAAGTGCTTCAATGATTCATGATCAGTATGGATCACAAATTCTCGAGGCCACAGATAATGCTGCCAAGTCTCAAGGGCTCTCACTAGCGCATACAACTCCTTGTCATATGTGGGGTACCTCAAAACTGCTCCATTCAGCTTCTCACTAAAGTAAGCTATTGGTCGCTTTTCTTGCATAAGAACAGCTCCAATGCCTATTCCGGATGCATCACACTCAATCTCAAATGTCTTTTCAAAATTGGTTAGCGCCAAAACTGGTGCACTACATAACTTCATTTTAAGATCCTGGAATGCACGCTCCTGCTCTTGTCCCCATTTGAAACCAACAGTTTTCTTCACTACTTCAGTCAGTGGTGCAGCAATACTACTGAAGTCTTTAACAAATCCACGGTAGAAGCTTGCTAATCCATGGAAGCTTCTAACTTCTGTCACTGTCGTTGGTGTAGGCCAATCCTGAATCGCCTTCACCTTCTCTACATCAATTTCGATGCCATCTGCACTTACAACAAAACCAAGGAAAACAATCCTATCCATACAAAAAGTGCACTTACCAAAGTTAGCATACAGTTTTTCTTGTCTCAACACTTCAAGAACATGCTTCAAATGTGTAACATGCTCATCTAATGTTTTACTGTAAACTAAGATGTCATCAAAATAAACTACAACAAACTTACCTATAAAAGCACGCATAACATGATTCATCAATCTCATAAATGTGCTAGGTGCGTTTGTAAGACCAAATGGCATAACTAACCATTCATACAAGCCATACTTGGTCTTAAATGCAGTTTTCCACTCATCTCCTCTCTCTCATGCGAATTTGATGGTATCCACTCTTTAAATCAATCTTACTAAAAACTTTGGAACCATGCAATTCATCCAACATGTCATCTAGTCTAGGAATAGGGTGACGATACTTTACCGTTATATTGTTGATCGCTCGGCAATCAACGCACATACGCCACGACCCATCTTTCTTAGGAACTAGAAGAACTGGTACGCCGCACAGGGACTCATACTTTCTCTCTAACATACCCTTTCTCCATCAACTCCCTCACTTGCTTCTGAAGTTCCTTCGTCTCCTCCGGATTGCTTCGATAGGCTGGTCTGTTGGGAATGACTGCGCCAGGTAAGAAATCTATCTGGTGCTCAATACCTCTAATGGGTGGAAGCCCACTAGGAATGTCCTCTGTCAGCACATCACTGAATTCCTGCAAAAGAGATGAAATGGACACAGGAAGCAAAGGGTCAGTGTTAGCAATACAAATACAGTTTTAGACAACAGAACCTGGGCGACGCTGTTTCTAGGCTCGCGGCCTATTTGAGAATACGAAATAACATGGAGTCGCCACCCGGTGTGAACCGGGACAAAGATTTAAGGCCGCACTCACCCCTCGCAAGGGAAGACCTCAAACCGTTGGGTTCAGAATGGTCCCTTACTTATGTCATTGTGTGATGATATAATTTGTGCACTAAATCAACCGCACCTATCCAATAATCATGCTCAAGGGTACTTAGATCTAACATGCTTTCATCCAAATAATTCCACGCAATGTAACACAACAAGCATATTAAACCATTAAATCAACATGTACGAATCATTACCCAAACGCATCATAAACTAAGAACATGCATAGTGAACAACCTAAACATGCTTTAACAAATAAATAACAAATTAAATTAAACCATGCTTCAAATAATAAACAAATAACCTAAAGACTATAACATGCTCAAATACAAGTTTGGATGGGACAAAACATATGTCTCTTAAGTGGTACGTGGCGTTGTATCCCGAGTACAGACCGCACTACCGTCCATTCGGATTCGGCTACGGAATTTACGTCCGGGTTTCCATCCTATATACCACAAAAGGGAACACATGTCCCGCCCATCCAACAATCAAATCATGCCTCAAACGACTCTCATGCAATTATATATCAAAGTAAAATAAAATAAAGAATAAAGAAGATAGGTAAAATGTGCCCTCAGGTCTAACCTCTTTTGTCGTCTAAGAAAGGGGCGTTACACGTCCGTTGGAAGGGTGAATGATCCGCTACTCTTTTAGTTCACCAACTCAACGTCTTTCCTCGATATTTTTCTGTTCGGGCTGCTTTTCAAGTCCGTTTCGCGGCTGCTTCGCTACTACGTTCAGGTCACTGTCTTGATGGTTTAGCGGACTGTTTTAGGTGATTTTGAAGGCTTAGGGAGGTGCGTTTGTGAGGATTTTTTAGGGAAACTTTATGGAGGTTTTGGGGATGGTGTTTAAGTGATTTTAGGACGTTTTGGGGGCTAAGACGCAACAAAAAACCGACCAGAACAGAAGGTGAACTGCGGCAGTTCACAGGTGCAGTGGGGTGCTTTCAGGGACTGTTTTGGGTGATTTTGAAGCTTATGGAGGTGCGTTTGTGGGGATTTTTTAGGGAAACTTTATGGAGGTTTTGGGGATGGTGTTTAGGTGATTTTAGGACGGTTTTGGGGGCTAAGGACGCAACAAAAATCGACCAGAACAGAAGGTGAACTGCGGCAGTTTACAGGTGCATGGGGTGTTTTCAGGGACTGTTTTGGGGCTGCGAATGGGGCTGTGTTTGGAGGGTGTTTAGTGCGACTTTAGGGCTGTGAATAAGTTTTATTTGAGGGTGTTTTAAGGCTGTGAATGGGGGCTGGAACTCGGCAATGGAGGGTTAAGTTTAGGGCTTGGGCGTGAAGGGTGTTGATGATGGAGGGAAGATGCTGCAATGGAGACTATTGGATCTTAAAGGCTCAGCAATGAAGGCTTCAGGGGGATGCTTGGGCGTGCAATGGAGGCTTAAGAGAATGCTTTAGGCGTGTGAGAGAGGTGTATGAGCTAGGCTTCGAATGGGGGGTGAAGGCCTCTTTTTATAGGCAAAGAGAGAAGACTTTCCTAATTAGATTATGAAGGAATCTCCTAATTGATTTCTAATAAGGAATGCATCTCCTAATTAGGATTTGGGATTGGATTTGATTTGGTAATGACTTTATTTGATTTCTTTTATTTAGGTAAGGATTTAACAAGATTTAAACATGTGATTAATGTGCAATTACATAAATAAAAGGCAATGGGCGTGAATCATGGCCAATGGGCATAGGTTTGGTTTGACTTGGTTTGACTTGGGTTGACTTGGGTATTTGGGCTTGGTTTGGGTTAGGTATGTGGTCTATGGGAGTTTTGGGCCTAAGGTGAGCTTAGAAACGGAGGTATAACAAGCAACCGAAGCGAAAACAACGAGATTAAATCCATCGAAAATTCTATTTTCCAACTTTACCCTTCCAACGTCCGTTTCCCGCGACTTTCATGACTAAAGAAGTAGTTGCCTCCATACGAGACTCATCATTGGGCTAATGTGTAAAAATGCAATGCCTACAGTCGCCCCCTCTTTGATGGGACTTGTGCAGTGTGTGACAATGACAATCCTATCAAAGTACATGCAATGCATTTTTACTTACCTGGCTCGCCAGCTGTCACCTGGTCTGCCTGCTGTGCTGAGTTGATAATGCTAAACCCTGTACCTAGGGCGTCGCGGTTGCGTCTCCATACCTAGAGTGCCGCAGTGATGATGTTGGTTGTCTGAGTGCTAACCCCATACCTAGGGTGTCGCAGTGACGCCTCCGTACCTAGAGTGCCACAAATGTCTGAATAGTCCACATGCCGTACCTGGCGTGCTAACCCCGTACCTAGGGCGTCGCTGTGGTCTGAATGCTAACCCTGTACCTAGGGTGTCGCGGTGACGTCTCCGTACCTAGAGAGCCACAAATGTCTGAATAGTCCACATGCCGTACCTGGCGTGCTAACCCCGTACCTAGGGCGTCGCTGTGGTCTGAATGTTAACCCCGTACCTAGGGTGTCGCAGTGACGTCTCTGTACCTAGAGAGCCACAAATGTCTGAGTGCTAACCCCGTACCTAGGGTGTCGCAGTGACGCCTCCGTACCTAGAGTGCCACAAATGTCTGAGTGCTAATCCCGTTCCTAGGGTGTCGCGGTGACGTCTCCGTACCTAGAAAGCCACAAATGTCTGAGTGCTAACCCCGTACCTAGGGTGTCGCAGTGAACGCCTCCGTACCTAGAGTGCCACAAATGTCTGAGTGCTAACCCCGTACCTAGGGTGTCGCGGTGACGCCTCCGTACCTAGAGAGCCACAAATGTCTGAGTGCTAACCCCGTACCTAGGGTCGCAGCGACACCTCCGTACCTAGAGTGCCACAAATATCTGAGTGCTAACCCCGTACCTAGGGTGTCGCAGTGACGCCTCCGTACCTAGAGTGCCACAAATGTCTGAGTGCTAACCCCGTACCTAGGGTGTCGCGGTGACGTCTCCGTACCTAGAGAGCCACAAATGTCTGAGTGCTAACCCCGTACCTAGGGTGTCGCAGTGACGCCTCCGTACCTAGAGTGCCACAAATGTCTGAGTGCTAACCCCGTACATAGGGTGTCGCGGTGACGCCTCCGTACCTAGAGAGCCACAAATGTCTGAGTGCTAACCCCGTACCTAGGGTGTCGCAGTGACGCCTCCGTACCTAGAGTGCCACAAATGTCTGAGTGCTAACCCCGTACCTAGGGTGTCGCGGATATCTCCATGCCCGGAGTGCCGTACCTGGCTGAACTGATCTGATATCTCTATACCCAAAGTGCCGTACCTGGCTGAACTGATATCTCCATACCCGAGCGCCGTACCTCGCTGATCTGATATCTCCATACCCGGAGTGCCGTACCTGGCTGATCTGATACCTCCATGCCCGGAGTACCGTACCTGGCTGAAACTGATTTGAACCAATGTGGGCCTCGCCCACAGAATGCCATACCCGGCAGGTCTACTACTGATGTCGATTCTCTATTTTGCACACTGTAGTGCCTCTCTTTGAGATAATCTCGATAGCTAAACATATTTTTGTCCTCAACGGATGCTTCGCGTCAAAGCCAAAGAATCTTCGAAGTATTCGACATACTCAAACCCAATCCCCTGAATGGGTGATCTGAACCGGACTCCTAGTGTGTGTGTGTGCTAAGGCTCCTTCGCAGCTTATTCCTTAAGTTAGCCAACTCGATGATTTCGCTTCGGAGAATCGGATCAGTGGGTCTAACCAACCTGGATGTCTGGGTCACATTCTGTGATTACTGTAGCATACTTAACATGATATGGTCTTTTTTTATTGCATCGTCTCTTTCTTTTCATTATTTTCCTTCATTCATTTTTTTTCTTTTCTCTTTTTCTTTTTCTTTTTCTGACTCACCTTAAGGTAGCATTTCTCCTCATGGTGGTCCTAATACTCGCCCATGGGTAGCTTCACGCTTATCGGTTATAGGCGGTCTATTTCTTTTCTTTTCATTGCAGAGACTTTTCTTTCTTTATTTTCCAACCATATCATGTATCGTAGCAAAGGCAAATCAGTGTGGACATCCAGGCAAAAGGTCATTCACCGATCCACCATCTCTTCAACTAGCCATCTCATCAACCGCTCAGGCTTCTACTGTTGAGATACATTTATCAAGTGCTTCATGAGTCCAGCCGAGATCAATCCATTCAGAATACCGGATAAGAGCGCGTCTCGCGCTTCTCGCTTCTAAGGCTTCTCCCTACAGCACATAATGTCATCACCAGACATATGTTTAACCATCAAAGACTTCTCTCTCAAATTTTTTTTTTACTCACTCACTCACTCAATCAAAGGAATTCTTCCTTTTTATTGCTGACCATGTGGGCTTTGCCCCCGGGATCCATATCCGAATTTCAAACTCAAAATGGGCCTTAACCCTCATATTACCATCTGAATCTTGACACCGATGTGGACCTCAGCCTTAGGATTTCTTCCCAAATTCAATACAGTGCTTTCGCTGTTTCTGATTAGCTTGTCTTTGCCGTTTTCTCTTTTATTCTAAAATACCTGTGAATATAAAACAAAAAACACAAAACACGCAAAAAAAAAAGGAATGCAATAATGGGTTATATGTGTGCATGCATGCATGAGTTCTCTTTATCCCGTTGGGTTAGGTCTTTTGCGGATGACTATTCAGTCTTCTGTCCCTCAGGCAAAATACAACTTCAATCTGTCAATATTGATCGGCTCGGTGAACTCATTCCCTTCCAAGTCCGACAGTCTCACTGCTCCATTTCCCATTACCTTCTAAACAATGTATGGTCCTTCCCAATTTGGTCTGAACTTCCCTCTTGGGTCTGTCGTCGACGGCTTCGACTGGTTAAGTACCAGATCACCTTTCTTGATCTTGGTAGGACGCACCTTCTTATTAAATGCTCGGGCCAACCTCTTCTGATATATCTGCATGTGATGCAAGGACTTCATCCTCTTCTCATCCATCAATGCTAACTGCTCAAACCTCTGCGAGGTCCATTCTCGTTCAGGCAATTCTGCTTCTACTAACACCCACATGGACTGTATCTCAACTTCCACCGGCAGTACCGCTTCCATTCCGTAGACTAAAGAGTAAGGCGTAGCTCCAGTTGCTGTCCTTACAGAAGTTCTGTATCCCCCAAGGCATACGACAGCTTATCAGTCCAGTCTTTGTAATTCTCCGTCATCTTCGCCAGAATCGTCTTTATTGTCTTGTTGGCTGCCTCAACTGCTCCATTAGCCTGCGGTCTGTATGGTGAAGACTTATGATGACCTATCCCATAACTCTGTAACATCGCCTTGGTCTCTCCCTGAAACTGGACTCCATTGTCCGTAACCACGTGATGCGGCATACCGTACCGACATATGAGATTCCGGGCTATGAACTTAGCCATTTGTTTTGCCGTGACATTACGGAATGACTCGGCTTCTACCCATTTCGAGAAGTAGTCCACTGCTACCACTATAAAGCGATGTCCGTTTGACGCATTCGGCCGAATCTCTCCAATCATATCAATTCCCCATGCTGAGAAGGGCCAAGGTTCTGACAACCCGTGCAATTCTATATGCGGAAAATGATTCAAATTCATGTGCGCTTGACAATCATGACAGTGCCTTACCAGCTTCGCGCAGTCGGCTTCCATGGTTGACCAGTAAAAGCCTTATCTCACAATCTTTCGGGACAAGTTCAATCCGTTCATATGCGGTCCACAGACGCCAGCATGCACTTCATCCATTATCTTCTGAGCTTCTTCCTTTCTCAAGCATTTCAGCTGAACACCGTTCGCTTGCCTTTTGTAGAGTTCTCCCTTCAGACTCACATATTGAGCAGCCACTTCTGAATGGCGATTCTGTCTTTTCTGCTCGCTTCCTCTGGGTATTCCCATGTTCCAGGTACCTCTGGATGTCATAATACCACGGTTTCCGTCATCGACCTCTACTCCCAAGATCCTCTCTATCTCAAAAACCGGTTTGCTGGCCGTTGCCAACACAAGTGGTCTCATCACCAATTTCTCTGGATTCTCCCAGGTTGCGGCTAGCGTTGCCAATGCATCTGCCATCTGATTTTCTTCCCGAGGCAAGTGCCGAAATTTGCAGTTAGGGATAGCATGTGCTAGGTTTCTGAGGTGGAATAAGTATGGCTTCAACCGTTCTTCTTTTAACTCCCATTCTCCTTGCATCTGTCGGATCACCAACATTGAATCTCCGTAAACATCACGTTCGTAGCTCTCAAGGCTATTAATGCAGTCAAGCCGAATGCACCTGCTTCATACTCAGCCATATTGTTAGTTACCCTGAACGTCAACCTCTTGGCCATAGGCAAAGTCTCTCCCCCAGGGGTTACTATTACAATACCGATTCCGGCTCCCTTGCAGTTCACTGCTCCGTCAAAATACATCTTCCATCCTTGGACTGCTATAGCTTGGATTTCTTCGTCGGGGAATTCAAACTTGTACTGATCCCCTTCAACAGGTTGCAAGGCTAGGAATTCTGCCACGGCTCGCCCTTTGATTACCTTTGAAGTGAGGTACTCGATGTCAAATTCAGTCAACAGTACTAACCACCTGCCCAGCTTTCCAACTAGTGAAGGCACCGAATGTAGATACTTCAAAGGATTCTCCTTTGCGACCACTTGGATCTTGTAAGACTGGAAATAGTGGCGTAATTTCCTGGACACCCATACTACTGTTAGACAAATCTTCTCTACTTCCTGATAGCGAGCTTCGTACGGAAGCAGCTTCTTACTGAGGTAGTAGATGGCGTGCTCTACTCCTGTCTCATCGGCTTGTACCATCATCGCCCCCAGCGCTTCGGGTTCAATAGCCAAATAAAGCACCAAAGGTCTGCCCTGTTTCGGAGGTTTCAGGACGGGAGGTTTCACCAAATATTCCCTTATCCTGTCAAATGCTTCCTGACACTTTTCGTTCCACTTTACCGGCTGATTTCCTCAACAACTTGAATATGGGCTCACATACTGACGTCAGCTTGGCAATGAACCGACTGATATATTGGATTTTTCCTAGGAAAACTCTGACTTCTCTCTCTGTCTTTGGTGCCGGCATTTCTGTAATAGCCTTATCTTTTCAGGATCCACTTCTATTCCACCCATTCCCACTGTGTGGCCGAGTAACTTACCTGACGTTACTCCGAATACACACTTCTTAGGATTCAACCGCAAGTTGTACTTGTCCACTCGTTCAAGGAACTTTTCCAACGCTTCTATATGCCCATCTCTTGTCTCTGACTTGACCATCATGTCATCTACATATACTTCAATCTCCTTATGCATTAAGTCATGAAACAAAGTATTGGCCATCCGTTGATAAGTGGCTCCAGCATTCTTCAGCCCAAATGGCATCACTTTATAGCAGTAAGTACCCCATTCTGTAACAAAGGCGGTCTTGTGCTTATCTTCTTCGGCCATGAGCACTTGATTGTATCCTGAGAACCCATCCACAAATGAGTACATAGCAGACAACGCCGCACTATCTACAAGTACATCTATATGCGGTAAAGGAAAATCATCCTTCGGGCATGCCTTGTTAAGATCTCTATAGTCAACACACATTCTGACTTTGCCATCTTTCTTCGGCACAGGCACGATATTGGCCAACCACTCGGGGTATTTTACTACTTCCAGGAATCCCACATCTATTTGCTTCTTAACTTCCTCTCTGACCTTCTCGGCCCATTCGGGTCTCATCCGTCGGAGCTTTTGCTTCACAGGCTTCATATTCGGATATGTTGGTATCGCATGCTGGGCAATACTTCGATCGACCCCAGGCATGTCTTCGTAAGACCAAGCAAACACTTTGGCATATTTAATCAATATCTCTTCTAAGTTCTTCCGCTCTTCGGCGGTAACTTCATTCGCAATCAAGATTTCCTTGGGGCTCTCAGGCGTACCGAGGTTGAATGTGTTTTTTTTTGACAGAGTTGATATCAAATATGCTTAAGTCATGCAAGTTAGAAAGTGGAGACTCAGTCAAGTAAGCAGAATTATTGTCTTTATTGCCAATGACAAAAGGAGTACATTCAAACAAATCTGGGAGGAAAATATCCTCATCTTCTACAGATATTTCTCCCTCTTCAACAGGGTCCTTCTCAAATTTCTTGTCTTCTTCGAGAGTCAAAGTCTCCAACTTCATAAGTTCTTCTTCCCACTCTTCTTTCTTCACTTCTTCAACCAGCGGATTTTCTCCCAACATGTCCTGGAAGATCTCGAACCCTGGCACAACGATCCCGTTCACTTCTACAGGTTCAGGCTCTCCTTGATACCCCGATGCTTTGACGAAGCATTCCATCAACTGCAGCCCCTTTTTCTTGGATTTGGCTTGTCATCATCAGAACGGTATCCCAAGCCCTTCCGAGTATTCTGCCCCTTGAAATCCGGCAGTCTCGAACCTTGGCCTGGCTCAAATCTCATCTTTTCCATAATTCGGGCTACCTTGGGATCCACCCACTCTTCAAAAGTCGCCGACACTTGGAACCTCGTAAAAGGTTGTATTTCCAAGGTGGCTACAGCATTATCTGCTTCAGCTCGTATGGTGACAATTTCCCCTTCATATGGGAACTTAATCATCTGATGTAGAGTAGATGGCACCCTTCCAAGCTCGTGAAACCAAGGCCTCCCAACAATAAGGCAAATGTTGCTGGGATGTCCAGCACTGTAATTCAACTTCATCTTCTACTGGGCCAACCTTGACAATTGCGACAAAAGTACCTTCGACTCCTCGTTTACTATCATCATAGGCTTTGATAGTCATGTTAGAAGGGCTCAACTCAGTTGGCTTAATACCCAACCTTGCCAGAATTTTCAATGGGCACACATTGATGGAAGAGCCATCATCCACCATCACACATGAAGTTTTCTTGCCCCTTACCTCAGCTCGGATAAAAAGAGGCCTGTTGTGGTTTCTTCCTTCAGCCGGGAGTTCTTCATCAGAGAAAGTAATATGTTGAGCCTCTTTCTGCACTGACCCCACAAACATTGCTGGATTAGCGTCCTCGGGTACCACTATTTTGCTCAAAGCCTCCACCATGGCCCGCCTGTGCTCTCCAGATGCACATAACAACTCCCAGATGCTTAAGTGTGCTCGGGTTTTCTTCAGTTGCTTCAACACCGCATCTCCTTCGACAGGCTCAGTATTCTCAGTCACTTCTCGGCCGTCTGTTAGCACTTCTTTCCCCTTCTCAACAGTATCACTGTAAAAGCGCCCACTCCGGGTCATGCCTTTTACTTCTTCTTCTTCACCACCACTTGAGAAGTCTTCCCAGAAATCCTTCTTCTGTTCCGCCTCATCTTCACTATTACTGTCCCAAATACCGAGGCAAAAGGCTGTTTGGTCAAAGGTTCGGAGGACAAGGTCTTTTGGTAGGCCAGAGTTGATCATGTAAGTAGGTGGGGGAACAGAGTGATAATTGGGTAGAGGATTGCGGTGAGTGTTAGGTTGTTCTTTTTCAGGGTCAGGGATCTTTTGGGAGTCTATCAGGTCTTGGACTTCATGGCGAAGCCGGGCACAGTTGTCGGTGTCATTGCCAGGCTGTTGTGTGTGAAAATGGCAGAAACGGCTCATTTTTAGGTTTGACGGGGGAGGATTTGGGAGTGGTTTTGGTTCTAGGGGTTTTAACAGCCCTTGCCTCAGTAGCTTCTCCAATACCTTGGACAAAGGTCTGCCCAAGTTAGAAAAACGCCTATTCCTTATGGCCGCAACCTCCGCAGTAACAGGCTTAGCACCTGAGGATCCTCCGACAGTCCTCCTGCTCAAACTAAAGAACTTTCTGTTCTCAGCCTCCTCCTCTTCAATATCCATTACAGTCTCCCTTAACTGGTGGAAGTCTGCAATCATCGATGTCATCCTTCTGAGTTTACCATAAATCGAGGGTTTAGTTCCCTTAATGATCATCTTTATCTGATCTTTCTCGGAAGGCCTGGTCTGCATTTTCAAGAGCTGGCTTCTCCAGCGGTCAACATACTCCTTAAAGCTCTCCCCAGGCTTCTGCTTAGTATTCTCCAAGTCGCGGAGCGACAAGTCGATCTCTAAGTCAGTTACATACTGCTTCAAGAAGGCATCAGCCAACTCCCTCCAATCTTCTTTAACCTTCTTCTCAAGGCTATGATACCAGACCACAGGTGCACCCTCGAGTGACATTCCGAACATTTTCTGGACTTGGCGCTGAGACAGGCCGACCGAACTCATCACCGAGACATATTGTCGCAAATGGACCCTTGGGTCCCCATTCCATTAAACTTTGCGATGTCGGGCATTTTGAACTGTGCGGGCAACTGCTCTTCAAAGGTCATTGAATCATAATCCAGCAGATCCTCATGCTTCCCCCTCAGCTTACGGGTGACAGACTCCATCTGATCACGGAGCCTTTGCATTTCAGCCTGAGTTCCGGCTATCCTACCAGCGGCATAGTCAGCCAGATCATCATCAAATACCGGAGCATCATCGTTTACTCCACTCGGAGGGCTCTCCCGCCTCTCATTCTCAGATCCTCCCGCAGCGCGGGGCACAACCATATTAGACATGGCAGCAGTCAGAGCTTGCATTTGTTCAGTCATCTTGGCGAAGTTAGCTTCCATCTGTTCCATTCTAGACCCCTCGTTGACGGATTCACTCATATTCACTGAAGGTCTTTTGACTAATCTGCCCTCTTCTCTAACCCAACGGGAATCTATGTTGCCTCTCTTAAGGCCATGTGTCAGTGCATATGTGTGCGATGCATGTAATAGATAAAATATAAAGGGAAATTTTAAACTACTTGGCCCATTATCATTTTAAAGTATTTAATCACACCATCGCGCGGTGCAAACTTGTCCCAGTTGAAAAAGGCCCAACAGGTTTGCACTTTACAATGATACGGCTAAATAACTTCAAATGATAAAAGACCCATTCACAAAATGGCCCACCGGCATTTTAGAAGCTTTTGGCCCAACTGTAAAAGGACACAAACTTGCCCCAGTTTAAATGGCCCAACAAGTTCACATCTTTTGTTCTTTCAAGGCTAAGTTTCACAAGTGGGTTCACAGGGCGCGGACAAAGGCTCTCGTTTGACGAAGGATTACCCACGACTAGGACTCCCCACTCAAGGGTTCAAGCGACCAAGTGAGTGCACCTTTTTTATACCTTACGGTACGTACCAACGAGTTACAGTGTGTGACTAACTATCGAATGGATTTCCCGTTGTAGATTCCCCAGAGGGAAGGTGGAGCGAGGCTCTCTTAAGTACCCAAGCCCCTTAGGCTCTTATCGCTTGGTGTCAGGAATAAACAACGAGTCCTCCAAACTAGTATGTCACAACGAGCTACAAGTAATGATTTATCTAGGTGCCTTCACAGCTTTTCCCCGAAGGGTAGTGAGTGAAGGAAGACACCCAACCATCACCTAGCTTCAACAAAGCCTTTGATTAACCCCCTCAACCCACTATAGAAATGGTCAACTAATGCACAATTATACACATCACAAGACGTGATTTCGAGGCCGATTCTCTAAAATCCCCAGTGGAGTCGCCAGACTGTAGACAACAGAACCTCGAGTTGTTTGGTTCCGGAAGGCAATTCCCCGTCATTCCTTTCTTCTTTGGATGTCTATTCAGGGTGGCCTTTGTACTCAGGACAGTCTGATGAGATTTGGCATCTCTGCTTGCTCTCGGTGTATTCTATGCGGTTATTCGAGTGAGGATATTGGTCATCTTTTCTTCCAGTGCCTCTATTCTTCTAGGGTCTGGTCGTCTGTGCTGGCCATGTGTGGGTTAGATTGGAGTTGCCGAGATTGGTGTCAGACTGTTGGGTGGGTTTGTCAGTTCTCCGGAGCCTCTTTAAGTCATCTTCTGGTTCGTCTGTCTTTTGCAGCGTCAGTTTACCATATTTGGAGGGAAAGGAATGCTCGCACTCATGATATGCCTCTTCGGCCTGTTTCTGACATACAATTAACAAATAAACACTTTATTTAAGTAAAGAAAATAAAGCTCTAATTTTGACTCAAAGACCGAAACTAGAACATGAAGAAATACTCATGATCAATCAAAAACACTCAAAGGCAGAATGTTATTCATGCTATTTTGATCACAAATAAACAAGAAACGGCAAGAACCAACAAGATCCAACAAAAACTAAGAATCAAGATGAACAAGTATCTTGATGACCAACAAACAAAATAAAGACTAAATCAAAAAAACACAAAGTAAAGACAGAAAAATCAGACCTTGGAACCCTAAGCTCTGATACCAAATGACGCGGAACTCACTTGGAGGATTAGGCCAAGCAAACCCCTCGCAGCGGACAGAACCCCAAGAACCGCGAATTTGATTTTGTAGGAACAAAACCCTTCCAAGGCCACAAAGAAGACCCACAAAGAACTTGTCTTTGAGAACCCTTAAGATGATTCCTTGAAGTGTTCTGCTAGCACGGAGACGCCACTAAGGTTGCCACGCCTTAGATAAGTCGATTGCATGAAATAAGGGGAATCCCTCCCTTATGCAATTTTTGGACAAAGCCAAGCTCTCAATGGAGATGAATTTCGAAATTTGGTGATTAGGTTCTCATTAAGATGAAATGAGTTTAAATAGTACAATGAAATAAACCCTAATGGGTGCAAAATGACTAAAACACCCTAAGTTGCTAACTAATGGCTATTAAATGGCCATGCCCTTAATAGACATTTAATAACAAACACAAAGTCAAAAGAAACAAAGACTTAATCAATAACAAACAAAGACTTAATAAATAACTTTGCCAAAAAAGTCTAAAGCAAAAAAACACAAAATCATAAAAGTCAACAAATGTGGAAAACTTTTCCAAATTTGTCTAAAGTTGTTTCCTTGCACCAAAAGTCCTCCAAATTCGTGGATTCCATGTATAAAGGCATAATGATGTGTCATAAAGTCCAATAAGTCTTGTCCTGGCCGAATATTTAGTGTCGGGCTTGAATCGGCTTGATCCGTTAAAAATATACTCGGCTTCAAGATTGCTGGTGCGTTACTCTGGTATGACTTGGGTCAAGTGAAATAGCTTCGGACCCACTCCATTGAAGCCCTCATGTGACGCCAATATGCCCCAGAGTTGTCTGTCACACTTGACCATGGCATTCTGCGCTAGCCCCGCCATTGCGTCTCTGATCTTCTTAGCTCTTTGGCGTGTGATTGGGCCTGTTGGCAATTGCAAAGGATCTAATGTTCCTTGAGTTGTTGGATTCATGTCACGTTGGGTTCGTAATGGTCCCTTACTTATGTCACCTGTAATGAAAGGATTTGTGTAATAATTTAATCAAGCTTAAGTAACATTTATTTCCAAGAGTATCATGCTTCTAAGTTCTCATGCATACATCAACAAGTTCATCTAAATTTACGTGTAACACATATCCGAATTTGTATACATCCTATTTGCATGTAATCTATGTCTCAATTTCCATACATAAAGGTTAACGTACGTCAAGCATACCAGTTAACAAGCACATTATACTCATATATGTGGGGAATACAGATGAACGACACCTACACAATCTTGCATAATGCATAGAAACAATCAGGTTCATCATACGAAGGAATAGCTACTATGGATAATTATGTGCGAAATCTGATGAAAATAACTTAGTTCAGTGGGTGCGCGTTCGCGTAGCGTTTGAGAACGCGTTCGAACGGTAAACAGAAGGTTCGCGTTCGTATAGCGTTCGAGAACGCGTTCGAACGGAACCAGACCTGATGCATGAAACACTAAGAAGATGGGTGCGCGTTCACGCAGCGTTTGATAACGCGTTCGAACGGTAAACAGAAGGTTCACGTTCATGTGGCGTTCGAGAACGCGTTTGAACGGAACCAGACCTGATGCATGAAACACTAAGAAAATGCGTGCGCGTTCGCGTAGCGTTCGAGGACGCGTTCGAACGGTAAACAGAAGGTTCACGTTCGTGTGGCGTTCGAGAACGCGTTCGAACAGAACCAAACCTGATGCATGCAACACATTCATAGACAAACAAATCCACCATGTGGGACCTCACGTATCTGATTGAACTCATCTCACATCCAATCGAATATACACCAACCGGCGCGGCAAAGCATCGTGGTAAAGGATTTTAACCCCTCCAAATAGGGGACCTTTAATCCGACTTACTAAGCCCATGCACTCGATTGCGTCATGCATACAAAAATAAAGACAATAACCTCAAACTTAGTATGCCCGATTGAACATATCTTACATCCAATCGAACACACATCAACCGGCGCGGCAAAGCATCGTGGTAAAGGATTTTAACCCCTCCAACTAGGGGACCTTTAATCCGACTTACTAAGCCCATGCACTCGATTGCGTCATGCATACAAAAATAAAGACAATAACCTCAAACTTAGTATGCCCGATTGAACATATCTTACATTCAACCGAACACACATCAACCGGCGCGGCAAAGCATCGTGGTAAAGGATTTTAACCCCTCCAAATAGGGGACCTTTCATCGCACTTACTAAGCCCATGCGCTCGATTGAATCATGCATAAACAAGTAACATGCAGAATTCAAATGACGAAAAATAAATAAACCAAAACAACATAAAACAAAAGAGGGTGCCGTTTACTCAAGCGGTACGTGGAGTTGTATCCCGAGTACAGATCATATTACCGTCCATTCGGAATCGGCTATGAAATTTATGTCCGGGTTTCCATCCGATATACCGCGAGAGTTGACACATCTTTTATTTTATTCCAAGTCCACAACATACAATATTTCATGATACATGCATATTTATCTACTCAAGGGCCACAACATGCATTTTAGCATAACAATCATGCGAACAATACTCAATAAATAATAAAAATAAAACAGAAAACGAATGTGGAAAATACCCTCAGGTCTAACCTTTTTTGCCGACTTTCGGGCTTGCGTTTCATGGACGTCGGAAGGGTAAAGCTCCTCAACTTCTCTGGTTCACTGGTTTAGCGTCTTAGCTCACTGTTTTGCTGTTTTGATTGTTGTTCGGCCTCCGTTTTGCTGCTGTTTCCTCTGTATTTTTTGCTCACAGTTCAGGTCAATGTTTTGACGTTTCAATGGACTATTTTGAGTGTTTTTAGAGGTTCAAGGGCTGTGTTTTTCGGTTGTTTAAAGAGGCTTAGAGTGCAGTTTTTTATGTTACTGTTTTAAGGATTTTAGGGACTGTATGGGGCTGTGATTTTCGGCACCTGTGAGGACTATTTTGGGGCTATATTTTTCGGTGATCTAAGGTGTTCATGGGGGTGTAATTTTCGGTAATGGAGAGCTGCTGTATGGGGCTGGTTTCGGCTTGGTGAGTGGAGGAGATTAAGAGAATTATTCTTTTCTTGTTATGGTGCTATTGCCTTAAATTGTAAGAGATTAGAGAGAGTTGGGCGTGAACTATATGTGTATGAGCTAGGGCTATCATGTCTTGATGAGAGGTTGTTTATATAGAGAATGGCTAGGGCTTCACCTTGTCTCACAATGAAGGGATTTGATTTTGTGTTGAGCAAGGAAAGTCAAAGATTGAGGGGGTGACACATTTGGTTTAGATTATGAAGTCAATATATGTGATTGGTTAGGATTAGGCATTTAATTTGTTAGATTAGGAAGTTAATATTTTTTATTTGTTATGATTGATTTTAATTAGGCATATCATATTTTTAATTTAGGTATATAACATATTTGATTTGTTTAAATTAGGCATGATTTTATTTTATGTTTTATTTTAATTGGTAAATGATTTAATTATTTTATTTAATTCAATGTTTAATTTAATAATATTTATTTAATTTGGGGTGTAATTAAGGGCTTGGGCGTGTGGGCTTAGCAGCAAAACCAGAAATACCGACACTGTTCGAACGCCTCTTAGAACGATGCACGAAACGCCCGCAATCTGCTTGACGTTCGAACGTGGTAACGAACGCAGCACGAACGAAAACAGTGAACTTGTGAAATGAACTTGACGACATACTTATTCCAAATTTCCCCTTTCCGACGTCCGTTCCCCGCATATCCTTAACTTAAAAAAGGTAGTGCCTCCAACTGAGACTCATCATCGGGTTTTACATGCAAAAATGCAATGCCTACACACACAATAAAATAAAATAAAGCAAAGAAAATGAAAATAAAAATAAACAAATACAAATGCAATGGTTGCCTCTCCGCTAGCGCTAAGTTTAACGTCTTCAGCCAGACGAAACCACCCAAGTGATCATGGTGGCTTCAATATCGTGGACCGGGTGATCTCTTGTGCTCTCTTCTTCGGTATCCACCAGATGTTGTGACATGAAAAAGATAGTTTGGCAGGCTGTGGCAAGTTATCCTTGGATGGTCATCTAGGTTCTGTATATATTTCCCCAAGTTTGAAATTATGGATTGCATATTTGGCAGAATTAGTTCGACCATATTTTTAACTTTCCAGGGATCGTCTTCAAGTGAGCACTGACTCTAGATTTCCTCTTTTTGTGGCGTTATGGGAATGGCTGCAGTTTTGGTTGTGGAGGATCTTCTTTTATGCACGACTACACTATGCTCGCAGGGTACTGAAATATTGATTCACCCTGTGTGTTTGCAACTCCCTTCTCTACAATATCTACCCTATGACATTCTTCATCACCTTGAGGACTTGGCATGGCTCTAAAAACGCTAAAGGTGACCTCTTTATCTTGAACTCTCCTTTTTAGTTCACCTTTCTGCACATCAATGATCGTTCTGCCTATTACCAAGAAAGGTCTTCCATGGATGATTGAGACCTGATGATCCTCCTCCATATCAAGGATAAGGAAGTCAGCAGGAAAATAGAACTTATCCACCTTAACCAAGACATCCTCTACTATTCTGCGTGGGTATGTGAGGGATCTATCTGCTAATTATAATGTGACTGGGGTTGTCTTTGCCTCACACATGCCCAACTGTTTGTAGATGGATAAGGGCATAAGATTGATACTTGAACCTAAATTGCATAGAGCCTTACTAAAGCATCGATTTCCAATAGTGCATGGAATGGTAAAGCTGCCTGGATCCTTCAGCTTTGGAGGAAGCTTCTTCTGTATAGTGGCACTACACTCCTCTGTGAATGCTTCTATTTCAAAATCTCCACGCTTCATTTTCTTTGACATTATCTCCTTCATAAACTTCACATAGTTAGGCATCTGTTCTAATATATCTACGAAGGGGATTTTGGTATAGATATTCTTAAATATGTCAAGAAACTTAGCAAACTGAGCATCCAATTTCTTCTTTTGAAAGCGCTGAAGGTACGACAAAGGTGTCTTTGTGATGGGTGGTGGCTTATTTGGAGGAGCTACTGCACTGTTCTCTTATTTTGTTACTGTTTCCTCCTGAAATGCCTTTTTTTTTTCTTTACTGCCTAAGTCCTGAGAGGTGTCTTTAATCTATTTTCTGTTCCTAAGGGTTATGGCTTGACACTGCTATTTGGGGTTGACTTCATTATTACTAGGAAATACCCATTTATGTTCATTGGCAATGGAAGAAGCAATTTGCCCAATCTGCACTTCTAAGGACTTCATTGTTGCCCATAGATTATCTATATATGTTTCAATGTTGTTCAACCTTGACTCATTCTTCTCAAACCTCTCTAAATTTTTAACAACAAACGTGCTTATGAGGTCTTCTAAGGAAGGTTTCTGCTCAACTCTTTGATTATTATAGCCAGTAGGAGGTTGCAAGACATTCTCTGTAGTGGCATAGGACAAGTTCAGATGGTAATGGTTAGGCATAAGATTGCCTCTATAGTTGTTGAAGTTTCGATTGTTCTCATATTGAACTTGCTCATATCCTCTGTCAGGTAAGATCATTCTATTAGCAACAACATCTTAAATATATGGTTGGTCCTATTGATTGGTCAATGCTGCTAGATGAGTCGTGAGGGATGACACTTGAGTTGTAAGTGTAACAATATGATCCACCTCATATATATCAACCACCTTAGGCATAATAGTGCGTTCACTTGGCCATTGGAAATTATTAATGGACATGTCCTCCAGTAGAGCATATGCAACTTCAGAAGATTTGTTGAACATGGTTCCTCCAGCAACTGCACCAACCATGGTCTTGTTTGGACCATTCAACCCATTGTAGAATAACTGAATTTGAACCCAGTCTTCAAAATTATGTTGTCGGCATCTTCTGAGTAAATTTTTAAAGCGCTCCCAAGCCTCGTATAAATTCATAGTCTCCAACTTCTTGAATATGCTAATTTTTATTCTCAGTTGGGCTGATTTAGTTGGTGGAAAGAACCTCACCAGAAATTTTATAGCCATATCCTGCCAAGTCATGATGCTCGCCATCGGAATAAATTATAGCCAACCCTTCGCCTTGTCTCTTAAAGAGAATGGGAACAAACATAGTTTGATGGTCTCTTTGGTTACTCCATTCATCTTTATGGTGTCCACCATCTCCAAGAACATCCTTAAGTGAACATTAGGATCTTCTACAACTGAACCCCCAAATTGGTTCTTTTGCACCATGTTGATCAATCCAGGTTTCAGCTAAAAGTTATTAGCATTGATTGGTGGGTACGCAAATCCCAGAATAGTTATCTTCTATGACCGACTTGAAGTGATCTCGGATTGCCACCTGGCGTGGATTGTTCTCTCTATTTTCAGCCGCCATTGCTTCTTTTTCACATGTCCTTTCTTTCCTTTGTCTCCTCATCGTTCTTTATATTTCAGGATCAAACAAGAGCGATTCAAGACTTGTGGATCTTCGCATCCATGGAAACACAAAAAGATAAAAGAAAACGTAATCAAATAAAAACAAAACAAATTTTAAAGCAAAACAAAACAAAAATAAACTAAAAATAAAAAAAAATCTAAATTAAAGCTAAAGTGACTTGGTAATAATATTAAAGTAAAGAAGATTAACAATCCCCGGCAACAGCGTCAAAAACTTATTGCGATATTTTATATCGTACCGCAAGTGTACGGTGTTAAGTTTTTGTAAGGATAAGTGAAAGAGTGTCGAATCCACATGGATTGTAATCAAACTCACACTAAGTAATATAATTGTAAACCTAACTTTATTTAGAAAGTAATTTAAAATTATCTAAATTAAAAACTAAAAGATAAATAAATAAGATATTAAATTGATAAATTAGGAGAAGACCAAGATACGAGAGATTTTAGACTCTGATTTTACCTAGATATTCCCTATGTATTTTTTATGTCAATCAATTTTTATCCAGTTTAGTAGTTTATAAGTCAAGCATCCTAAAGTATTCCATTCCATTTCCCGAGCAATAGTGAAAAGATTATTAATTACCGACTTCGATATCCCTATAAAAATCTAGTAACTAACAATTCATTACACTATATGATTCATTCCTAACGACTTCAAAAGGATTATAAATTCTCTCGAACTCTATAACACTCATAAGTTATATTCCCTGGATCCTATTCAAAATCCCTCTCTCCCGAGCGATAGATTCTAAATATACATCATCTCAATTTGTAGCCAATCAAACAAGAAGCATTAAACATAATATAATATAAATAAACTGAATCATAACTTTATAACAATCAATTGGCAACTAAAAACATAGGTTCAAGCATAGGTTACATCATCCTCTCGAATAATTGAGTTCGTTCATGACTAAAGATAAAAACAATGAAAGTATTGTCATGAACATATTGTACATCATTAGAGTTTAAAGAAGGAAACTAGAATATTAAACCCGAATTGAATCACTTCATCGTCAGACGTCACCGTTGTCGTCTCCCCTTCTCGCTCTTCAATCTTTCTTTGTGGATCTCTCTAATATATGTGTTTTAAGTCTTTGTGTTGTGCATTAGCCTCATTCTCAAGGTTTTGGATGTACATATGTATTTATATGGAAGTCCCGAATTCCTTTGTAGAATATGACTTTATGAAGTTTCTGGGTGTCGCAGCGTCGCGACGCCACTTTTGGCCTTGCTGCACTTACCTCTTGGGAAATATGTATTATGGATCCTGTGGGGGCATCGCCATGCCACCCCCAAATTTCAGGATGAGTGTTTCATCATTTTCAGCTTCCCGCGTGCTTTCGATGTGACCATTAGGTCCCAAAATACCTCTAATTGTTCCAAAATCCATGTTCCAATGCTTATTACCAATAAAACATAAAATAAACTAAAACAATACATTAAATGACATGGAATCTAACAAAATAATAAGCTAAGAATGCAGGAATAAGTGGGTATAAACCGCATTTATCACTGAGGTAAGATAAATTAACGATCATGTAGGGCTGAATGCGAATCGAAGATGCATTCTGTGTAATGAAGTCTTTGAGAGCAGAGATATTTAGGTCATCATTTCTCCAAAAATTAAGGTGATGAGTGGGTTTGTTTAATAGTTGTAGATAGTGACGGACTTTGAAGATAATAGAATAGAAAGTTTATACTACCAAATTTGGAATAGAAAATACTCATTGTTAAAGAGGTTGATATCCTATTATTGGATGATATCAGGAATCACCTTTGGATAGGAAACCAAGAAAGAGGGATATTACAAGATGAGAGGAATGAGTGCCCTATTTTATGGACATGAGAAAATAAAGAGAAAGAGGTTAGCAAGAGGAAAAGCTTAGTTCTTAATAACCCTAAGAAGAAATATAATAAGATTGACCCCCATGACTTTTAAGAAAGATGATTACATTAAGGAAATGGTAGGTAAATTGATCCAGTCTTCGTATCATTTTCTATTCAGAGTCATATCTTCAGTAGCATTGTATATCGAACAATACGGAGCAAGATAGTGATGATGCATAAGATGCTTTAAGCAAGAGTTCTAAATTGATGTTCACAATTTATATCAAAGCTTGGGTAATGGTTTTAGATAATCAGAACATATTATATCTTATAAGAAATAATGAGCGCTTGTGCGACAAGTTCAGAAAGAGGTGGAGAGAAAGTGTTGGACAATTATGACCCATAGCATCACTATTTGTAAAAGACATTGTGTTTTTGTACAAATTAATTATGTGACAAAAGGAAATTGCTATTTTATCATTTTGTAATTGGATTACTTGGATATATAAATGATAAAAGTCCATATGGTTAAACCAGATTAATAAGATATGAGATAATATTAATCCACGAACGGTTTAATCATTAAATATCCCTGGTCATAGTATTATCGAGACTGGACATCGATAATGCAGAATAGACTAGTATTACACTTATGTGCGTTATAGAAGCTTAACAGCATAGTTCTCATATATTTAAATATTGGATACTTATGCAAGTGTGATGAGAGGTTCTGTTAGCCGTTGGACCGGGAACAGCTTCGCTCTGGATAGACCCATCAGAATCTCATTGGTAGTATAACTATGTGTCTATGGGAATCCGAATCAGGGTAGGTGTATATGATCTTTAACCTGAGACTTGCATCGCTTATACTTGCAACAATCAGTTTGCCTTGGTTTTGGTCATCCGGAGCTTTAACAGGTTTTGTGTATGCCTCTGCTGGGTTTATTGAGAATCGTAGTGTATTGGGTTTGATGTCAAGATGGGAGTATCACTTCAGTCATATGGAGATGATGGTGACACAAGATACGGTACTAGTACTCTTAAATAGATACGGTACTAGTACTCTTAAATGCTGCAGCTATCGGGATAATATGACTAGGTCATGATTATCCGATTACAGAGACTAGTTACGCGGGATCCGATATATGCTTTGTACGGGACAAACACAACGCCAGCCCTAGGCCTAGCATGTGACATCCGATACTGGATCGTATTACGCAATACTTTGAATACTACGCATGATACATATTATATATTCATCGTTGAATATTTCTGGAGAATTTGGTAGGCACGGTGCTTTGCTAGAAGCCAACCATGTCTTGCAAATCGGTGAGAACATGGTACGGGGTACGGACGTGTTCGGATAGTCTGATGACCGTATTTACTGCCAACATATCCAGGAATCTCTTGGGTCGTTTCCCAAAGATTCACCAATGACATTTGACTCGAACAGAATTAATATGGGATTAATTGCGGCAAGAATTAATCTGGGATTAAATTCGTATAGAAGAGAGAACGCGATTAATTTAGAATTAATCGATTAAATAATATATTGGATATATTAATTGAAACCGGATTTCAATGCAGAATGAAATTTTGATTTTAATTCGGGCAAACAAATTAATTTGGAATTAATTCGTAAGCGACTTTCGTAATAATTTTGCTAGGCATAATTATTTAATTATATTGGATTTAATTATGTCGCGATGGAAATTCGTTTAATCGGATTAAACGAACCCGGGCCCAAAGTGTGTTGTGTAAGCCAACTTAAATTTGGAATTTATAGGGGTGGGACCCACAACTTACATCAAGTGTTTGACATGTGATGGAAGTGGTTGGCAAGTAATTAAAGCATCATTTACTCAACACAACCATCAAGTTTTAGAAACCTAAAAACACTATTCATTTTCTCTCTTTCCTCTACCATTGCCGATTCTTGCTAACCTTGGAGGGCAAATTTTGTTTCAAAAATTTGGCAAAGCTAGCAATTTGGGAGTCAATTTAAAGTGATAGGGAAACTCAACCAAGAGTTTAGAACTCAATACAAAGCTTGGAGCTTCTACATCCAAAGGATTTTTTTTGAATTTTCTAACCGATCAATGTAAGTATTCCGTAACTTACTTGTTTAATTCACACTAGAATCATGTTTAGAGATCCTTGGCATGTCTTAGAGACTCTAACAATGGTATCAAGAGCCATCTAAACTTGATTTGAATTCTAGGGTTTATGGACTTTAATTTGGGGATTTTTCTTGGAGCATGTATGTAATATCCCGGGTTTTTGGAACAGTTCGGGAAAGTTATCGAATTAAAGTTAAGGATTTAGATCACGATGGTAATTGAAAATCAGTGTTTATATGCTGGAAATTAGATTGTAATATTTTAAAGTGAAGAGTTGTCGCATCAGTAGACTCGTCGTTTTAAGGAATCAGTTACACGATATTTATATTACGCGTAAAGTTTACAGTTTTAGTCACGAAATTAGCAAACGAACTCTGATCGAGTTGGTTCTTGAACCATCGAACTCGTGTTTCTGAGACGAACAACTTTCGTGTCGAACATTTTTCGAGAATCGCATCTGAAGGGCTTCGAATGGGCTGATTTCCGAAAATACCCTTCCTAGTGGGGGTATTTTTGTCATTTTCGGAAATAAGATATTTTTGTCTTTATTATATTATTATTATTATTAATTGTTATCAGCATTTACTAAGGAAAAAAAAAGAAAAAAAAAAAAAGAACGAAAGAAAACGCATGAGGGGGAGAGAGAGAGAAAACGCGTGGAAGAGAGAGGAGGAGTCGCCGGCGGCGATTCGGCCGGAGACACGGCGGCGCACCAGTGGGGTCTTGATCGTCCGACGATGGGGAGTACGCCGGTGGCCGGCGCCGACACCCAGGACGCCGGAATCAGCGAGAATGGAGGGAAGTAGAGGCGCGGCTTGGGTTCGTCGATCCCGGCTCGTCGCTTCGAACCACGACCCGTGCCACCCATCAAATTGAAGCCCTCGACGAGAACTACGAGATGGTGGTGACGATTTTCCCGATCCGTGCTCGGTGGTGGCACATGAAACGAGGAAAGAAGGTTCGGATGAATAGTAACCCGACGTGAACAGTAACTCCGATCGGAATTCCGATCACACCAGCGCGTTCGTATGGCCGTTGGGAGTCTGATTATGGCCTCGAAAGTTCGGTACGACTTTCCGTTTAGAATTTCGTCATTTTAAAGTTTACCGTTATTTATTCGGATGTTTCTAATAATTCCGTAGTGTAGCGAATTAGCATGAAACGAATTGAATATGTTATAATATGTTAAAACGATAAATGTGGTAGAATCGGGGGAGAAACAGATTAGATTTGCTCGATCCGATAGAATATGTAAGTTTTGGGAAAAAGTGAGTTTTTGCGTATAAAGATATTTTGGTTTTGATAATAGTTATGAGTTATTTTTGATATTACGAACATGTTTGGATAAATCCGGGATGGTTCGGAGGGTTCGAGACCTTTCCGTAGCGTTTGCGGAAACTTTTTCGGAAGATTTTCTAAGAACGTGTAAAATCGGGAATTTAAGTGAACTAGTGGCTTGGAATAGATTTTAGTGATGTTCTAAGAATACTGAAACTGAATGTATTGAAATCGGAGGTGATTTGATCATTTTGAAGAGATTTAGAATTTTATAGTAGTTTGGTCGAGAACTTTGTAAGTCGTGTGTCTGACGGCTTTTCGTCATTTATTTTGACAGACTTGACTAGGATCTTCGGCGCTCGCGAAGCCAGGTAAGTAACTCATGCGATGAGAGCTTAATGTGTGATTTCGTATCTTGATTTTTACATATATACATGTATAGGTGATTAATATGTTAGGTAAAACAGAAGATAGTTAAGAAGTAGTTTGAGAAGCAGTTCGAGATTATGTGTAGCTAAGTGAAATGATCATCGCAGGTATGGCTTTTGTTATTAGCATAATATAAAGTAAGAGGTTTAATGATGTTAATGACTATGTGTATGTATGAATGTACATAAAGGTATGAATCTGTAACGATATGAATTGTGTATGTGAATAAATATGAAAATGTATAAATATATGAGTATGTATTCGTATATGCATATGGTACTAAGATACGTATAGGTTGGATATGTTCAGTTGATAAAGATGTTATATCAGATGTTCCTAGATAGAGATCTTGAATGATTATGTTTGATCGATAAAGGAAAAACTATGAGAATTATTAAAGGTATGACTTTTGAATTTGATAACAAGAGGTGTATTCATATGTTTGTACGTGAGTGTTTAAGTCGTGTTTTGGAATGTTTGTTATGAATGTGCTTGTGTATGAGGAGTTGTGTGACAAACTTGGTGTGCCATGATATGTATGTATTGCTTGATTGTATGCCTTGTGAATTATTGGTTGTTAAGTTTGCGTCATGATTAGTTGTATGATGATTGTTTGTGTGACAGTGTGTGTGTACGTGTTTGATGGAGCTCGTTGATTATATGGATAACGAATGCTTATGTGAAATTTAGTAATGAAATTTGGAAACTAATGTGTGCTAGATGTTATAAAGTGTGTTTGTTTAGCTGCATTGGTATGCATGTATATGTATAAGAACTTAGAATCATTTTTGGCATGTATATAAGAGAGGTGTGATAAGGTATGTGTAAATGTATATGAATCTCGATTGTTAAGTCGTAGTAGTAATGTTGTAATTAAAGGAAGTTAAGGAAGGCTTGATTTGGTATTGAGAAAAGTTTATTTAACATAGCGATTTGATGATATTTCAAAGTTAGACTATTGTGATAAAAGTATAGATATATATGATTTGCTTTGTATATTTTAGGCGTTAGCTATTAGATTATCATATATGTTAATATGAAAATGTGAAACTTTGATAAGAGTTAAGAATAAGGAATAATAACAAATTAATAATTCGAATCTAAAGTAACTTAGT
Source organism: Zanthoxylum bungeanum (assembly GCA_019454045.1). NCBI lineage: Eukaryota > Viridiplantae > Streptophyta > Magnoliopsida > Sapindales > Rutaceae > Zanthoxylum > Zanthoxylum bungeanum. The sequence continues at coordinate 36,522 of SKCR01045863.1, forward strand.
AAATCTGATAAACGACTGATATGTTTGACTTGTTTGTTGTGTTATTAGCAGAGTTACTTACTGAGTTTTAAAACTCACACCAAACCAGTTTGCCAGTTTTGCAGGATGAATTGTAGATTGGTCCATCATGTTGGTTTTGGAAGTCATTCTCGAGACGTGGTTTACCCAAGCGGCAGTCACCCTCGCAAGTGTCTTGGGAAATGTTTTAGAAGATCAGGATATTTGATTATTGTTTTATTTTATCTTACTGAGTACGTGGTTTGTATTAATAATTTAAAGTTTTGATTGCATGTGATGTTGTGGGCACAGAGCCCTTGAGTGTTGATAGATGATGTGGGCACAGAGCCCTTAGGTTGTGGTTTTGATGAGTTTTCTTTGGACCTGAGGTCCTTTTATTGGGATGATGTTTTCTTGGTTTGCCTTTGGTGCTGGACTGCGATCCAGGTTATCCAGTTTTTAGGATACTTCATGCCGAATTTTCGGTAGATTCAGGGCTTATGGAGATGGGTCAATCCTGTCTCCTGCCGGTAGCATCCTACCTCTGGCGGGGTGTTACAGTTGTGGTATCAGAGCAAAGGTTAGGGTGTCGGTGACTGCTGCTACAAGGTATCCGATCGTCTGAGTAAGTTTTCTGCTACGTAAAGACTGTATAGTTTTATGTTTAATTTGATTTCTGGTGTATGGTGTGATGTGCTATGGTTTTGATTAATATAGGTGATTTGGATTATCCGTATATGTTTGTGTAGTATGAATATATGTATGTGTTTAAGTGTACAAAGTTAAAGCTTGTGGTTTATATAGGAATATGAATATGTAAGTAATGTGAATCTGAGGTGTTTTGAAGTATGGGAGATTTCCTGATGTTGATAGTCTGAATTGTGAAATGATATTTTGAATCATGTTTTGAAAACTTGGAATTTGATTTCTGGCATAACAGAGTTTGAAAAGAAAAAGAAAAGAAGGAAGAAAGAAAGTTTTCAGAGGTTTTGATTTTGATTATAAAGGATAAAGAAATGTTTTTGCCTCGACGTTTGATTTGAGTTTTATGATTTGAGATCTATTAATATGTTCCGTCTCGGTGCTCGAAAATGATTTTGATATTTTTAGACTGTAAAATTTGTTTCCGCCGAGACGCTCGAAAATTTGTTTCCGCCACGGTGCTTGGTGATTTGATGTTTTGACCCTCCGTGGTGATCGGTTATGTTACGTTCGGGTTGGCCACCGGGGCGATCGTTACGGTCCAGACCATCGGAAAATGGCTGGCCCATTACTCTGTCGACATGGTACGTACACTGTCCAGTCTTTGCGCGCGACTGAGCAGTGGACGATCGGTATTATTTGAAAACATTGCATCAAAGACTCATTCATGATTTTTTTCAAATTTATGTTTTGGGGAGAAAAAGGATTTCAAACTAATTGCATTTTGATTTGATGCATTGGACATTACTTTTGATATTTTACGATACGACGTATTTATATGTTTCCGTCTCAGCGATAGTTTTATGTTTTCTTGATGTGTTTCCGCTGAGATGATCGGTTATTGTTATGTTTCCGCCCCGACGATCGGTGTATGCATTTATGTTTTTCATAACTCATCATATGTTTCCGCCGGGGTGATCGTAGGGTCTAAGCCATCAGAAATGGTACGACCCAACCCTCTGTCGACAGGGGATCGGTTCGTTCATTGTCCGATCTGTGCGCGCGATTTGGGCATTGGGCGCTCGTTTATGTTTCGTCCAGTGAGTTATGCTGGATGCTCGATATGGTTTTTACGATGATGGATTTTTGAAATTGATTTTGTTTACAGTAAAAGAGTTTTTCAAATACATTTTCTAAATGATTTTTTTAAAAAGAAATCGTTTTATGTTTCCAAATGTATTTTGAATAATGGCAGAGATTGACAGATTTTAGACTATCAACATCATAAGAGTATTACGGTTGTCACTTCTGGTTGTGACGATAGAGGTATTTGTTGGTATAAAAGTTTATATCGTTATAAGAGTATGTATGTAAGTTTATAGTTAGACATGGATCTTATGGATATAGTGATGATTATGTGTGCTATGTGGATAGCCATACAAAGTTGTATGTGCGATGGGATATGTATGAATGTGAACTTTGATGTCGATGTCGTTTACATATATGATGTAGAATGACATGATGTGAAATGAATGAGTTCCATTTTGTATTATGGATGAAATAGATAGTATGAGATTCGTATTAAGTTCCTTTTTGATAGTGTTGCGTGTAAAGGACATGTGTTATGTTCCTTGTTTCAGATGATGTATTCGATTGATTGCGTAGAATCCGTGTTCTATTTTCTCTTTGTTGATGGATGAGCTTGAAAACAGTTTCAGAGTGTTCTTATGAATGGATGTGAATTGAAATGACAAGTTTGGCTTGATTTAGACATAAAATGTTTGATTTGATGTGTTTTGTTTCGAAATAGCATGATTCGTATTAATGTATGGAATATGTAACTTTTGAAAGGTGTTAAGAATGGTGACTTCTGAATACGGACAAGATGGTAAAGTACGTACGATTGGTTCCAGTGATCAGAAATAAGGATGGAGAAATTTCGAGGACGAAATTTTTATAAGGAGGGGGAGGATGTAATATCCCGGGTTTTTGGAACAGTTCGGGAAAGTTATCGAATTAAAGTTAAGGATTTAGATCACGATGGTAATTGAAAATCAGTGTTTATATGCTGGAAATTAGATTGTAATATTTAAAGTGAAGAGTTGTCGCATCAGTAGACTCGTCGTTTTAAGGAATCAGTTACACGATATTTATATTACGCGTAAAGTTTACAGTTTTAGTCACGAAATTAGCAAACGAACTCTGATCGAGTTGGTTCTTGAACCATCGAACTCGTGTTTCTGAGACGAACAACTTTCGTGTCGAACATTTTTCGAGAATCGCATCTGAAGGGCTTCGAATGGGCTGATTTCCGAAAATACCCTTCCTAGTGGGGGTATTTTTGTCATTTTCGGAAATAAGATATTTTTGTCTTTATTATATTATTATTATTATTAATTGTTATCAGCATTTACTAAGGAAAAAAAAAAAAAAAAAAAAAGAAGAACGAAAGAAAACGCATGAGGGGGAGAGAGAGAGAAAACGCGTGGAAGAGAGAGGAGGAGTCGCCGGCGGCGATTCGGCCGGAGACACGGCGGCGCACCAGTGGGGTCTTGATCGTCCGACGATGGGGAGTACGCCGGTGGCCGGCGCCGACACCCAGGACGCCGGAATCAGCGAGAATGGAGGGAAGTAGAGGCGCGGCTTGGGTTCGTCGATCCCGGCTCGTCGCTTCGAACCACGACCCGTGCCACCCATCAAATTGAAGCCCTCGACGAGAACTACGAGATGGTGGTGACGATTTTCCCGATCCGTGCTCGGTGGCACATGAAACGAGGAAAGAAGGTTCGGATGAATAGTAACCCGACGTGAACAGTAACTCCGATCGGAATTCCGATCACACCAGCGCGTTCGTATGGCCGTTGGGAGTCTGATTATGGCCTCGAAAGTTCGGTACGACTTTCCGTTTAGAATTTCGTCATTTTAAAGTTTACCGTTATTTATTCGGATGTTTCTAATAATTCCGTAGTGTAGCGAATTAGCATGAAACGAATTGAATATGTTATAATATGTTAAAACGATAAATGTGGTAGAATCCGGGGAGAAACAGATTAGATTTGCTCGATCCGATAGAATATGTAAGTTTTGGGAAAAAGTGAGTTTTTGCGTATAAAGATGTATTTTGGTTTTGATAATAGTTATGAGTTATTTTTGATATTACGAACATGTTTGGATAAATCCGGGATGGTTCGGAGGGTTCGAGACCTTTCCGTAGCGTTTGCGGAAACTTTTTCGGAAGATTTTCTAAGAACGTGTAAAATCGGGAATTTAAGTGAACTAGTGGCTTGGAATAGATTTTAGTGATGTTCTAAGAATACTGAAACTGAATGTATTGAAATCGGAGGTGATTTGATCATTTTGAAGAGATTTAGAATTTTATAGTAGTTTGGTCGAGAACTTTGTAAGTCGTGTGTCTGACGGCTTTTCGTCATTTATTTTGACAGACTTGACTAGGATCTTCGGCGCTCGCGAAGCCAGGTAAGTAACTCATGCGATGAGAGCTTAATGTGTGATTTCGTATCTTGATTTTTACATATATACATGTATAGGTGATTAATATGTTAGGTAAAACAGAAGATAGTTAAGAAGTAGTTTGAGAAGCAGTTCGAGATTATGTGTAGCTAAGTGAAATGATCATCGCAGGTATGGCTTTTGTTATTAGCATAATATAAAGTAAGAGGTTTAATGATGTTAATGACTATGTGTATGTATGAATGTACATAAAGGTATGAATCTGTAACGATATGAATTGTGTATGTGAATAAATATGAAAATGTATAAATATATGAGTATGTATTCGTATATGCATATGGTACTAAGATACGTATAGGTTGGATATGTTCAGTTGATAAAGATGTTATATCAGATGTTCCTAGATAGAGATCTGAATGATTATGTTTGATCGATAAAGGAAAAACTATGAGAATTATTAAAGGTATGACTTTTGAATTTGATAACAAGAGGTGTATTCATATGTTTGTACGTGAGTGTTTAAGTCGTGTTTTGGAATGTTTGTTATGAATGTGCTTGTGTATGAGGAGTTGTGTGACAAACTTGGTGTGCCATGATATGTATGTATTGCTTGATTGTATGCCTTGTGAATTATTGGTTGTTAAGTTTGCGTCATGATTAGTTGTATGATGATTGTTTGTGTGACAGTGTGTGTGTACGTGTTTGATGGAGCTCGTTGATTATATGGATAACGAATGCTTATGTGAAATTTAGTAATGAAATTTGGAAACTAATGTGTGCTAGATGTTATAAAGTGTGTTTGTTTAGCTGCATTGGTATGCATGTATATGTATAAGAACTTAGAATCATTTTTGGCATGTATATAAGTGAGGTGTGATAAGGTATGTGTAAATGTATATGAATCTCGATTGTTAAGTCGTAGTAGTAATGTTGTAATTAAAGGAAGTTAAGGAATGCTTGATTTGGTATTGAGAAAAGTTTATTTAACATAGCGATTTGATGATATTTCAAAGTTAGACTTTTGTGATAAAAGTATAGATATATATGATTTGCTTTGTATATTTTAGGTGTTAGCTATTAGATTATCATATATGTTAATATGAAAATGTGAAACTTTGATAAGAGTTAAGAATAAGGAATAATAACAAATTAATAATTCGAATCTAAAGTAACTTAGTAAATCTGATAAAGGACTGATATGTTTGACTTGTTTGTTGTGTTATTAGCAGAGTTACTTACTGAGTTTTAAAACTCACACCAAACCAGTTTGCCAGTTTTGCAGGATGAATTGTAGATTGGTCCATCATGTTGGTTTTGGAAGTCATTCTCGAGACGTGGTTTACCCAAGCGGCAGTCACCCTCGCAAGTGTCTTGGGAAATGTTTTAGAAGATCAGGATATTTGATTATTGTTTTATTTTATCTTACTGAGTACGTGGTTTGTATTAATAATTTAAAGTTTTGATTGCATGTGATGTTGTGGGCACAGAGCCCTTGAGTGTTGATAGATGATGTGGGCACAGAGCCCTTAGGTTGTGTTTTGATGAGTTTCTTTTGGACCTGAGGTCCTTTTATTGGGATGATTTTCTTGGTTTGCCTTTGGTGCTGGACTGCGATCCAGGTTATCCAGTTTTTAGGATACTTCATGCCGAATTTTCGGTAGATTCAGGGCTTATGGAGATGGGTCAATCCTGTCTCCTGCCGGTAGCATCCTACCTCTGGCGGGGTGTTACAGTATATTTATAAATTGATTGTTGGTAGTGATTAGATTAATGATGATGACTTAGAGTTATGCATGATTGGAAGTGAAATGATTGATGAAGTTTTCCCCAAAATCCTCACTTGGCGAATACATGAACCTAGGATTAACTCATGGTAATTTTTGAAATTGACAATTGGATGTGTTAAAAGCATGAAATGAATATTGATTGTTGATTTAATTGGATTGAAATCAAAATTGGAAATATTCCTTGCAATTACGTGAGTATGAAGCATGTTGGAAGAATTGATTTTACTTCAATTTGTGTTGGTTAGATTAATTAATATTTTGGAAATATTAGATTAATTAATTAATTTTGTTAATCACACTTTAATTGGATTAATATGATATTTGGAATATTATGTTAATTTAATTTGTTGTATTTGGGCTAATGGGCTTGGTTGGGCCAAGTATGGTTTTTGACAATTGGGTTGGATCCAATTGGGCCTAAAACCATTTCCATAAAGTCCAAATATGACTTATGGGCCTTTTATAATTTAATTGGGCCTAATGGGCCAAAATTGATTTTTGGCAAATGGTGATTCATAAATGGGCCTTGGCATTTTGGGTTTGATCAATAATGGCCAAAGTCCATGCCTAAAGAATCAATTGAAAGCCCATTGTACTTTAACTGAATTGGCATGGGATGCTAATTGGGCCTTTGAGACCCATTTGGATTGGATTTGGAATCCAAGTCTAAAAGGCACTATTATAAGTGTAATTATTTAATTTGAAATTAAATCTGAATTAGTATTGGATATAATTTAAATTGGATTTGAAATGGTAGTTCGATATAATTCAAGAATATTTACTTTGAGTATTTATTCTTAAAAGAGTAGGACTCACACAAATCAAATCGTTGTATGAACATTGGATGGTCACTAATTGAAGATTAATTAATTGGATTAGATTGATTGACAACATACTTTGTGTGAATACTTGGATGTATTTGTATGAATAATGTATATCGGATGGATATTAGATGGGTGGGGGCAATTTTAGAAATTGTAGTAAATATGGTATTTATTTAAATTGGACCTGCGTGTCCAGCCTTTCACCTCTTATTCTCTTTGTATTTCTCTTCTCACCAATTCCCCTCAATGTAAATGAGGTTTCTTTATGTATTATGTAATTGGGTAGAATAATGTAAAGTGCTAGCGGGAGAGAGGAAAAAGAGAGATTTGTTCTAGGAACAAATTGTATTATATATCCATCCGCATATCATTATTATTTTATCGCGCCTTATTATGCTTTTAGAATGCATGTTTAAGGTTTATGATGAGACCTATGTTAGTGTTCCTAGAACATGTCAAGGATCTCTATTCATGATTCGGTGTGTGAATATTCAAAGAAGTTGTGAAAGACTTACATTGAACGGATTTGATGGATGTATGAAATTCAAAACTTTTGATCCTTTGTTGAAGCTCCAAGCCTTTTTGTGTATTCCAAACTCAATGATTGGTTTCCCTTTCACCTTGATTCACTCTTTGAAGTGCTAGCTCTCAAGAATTTTTGCTACAAAACTTAAGGGGAGGAGGAGAAGCTCTCGGCAATTATGAAGAAAAAATGAGAGAGATATATTTGTTTTTTGGTGTATTTGATTTCTAAAATCCAATAATCATTTACCAAATCCAATTTTAGTATATGTCATTCCAAATGATTAAAATAAATAAAGTGTGTCGAGATTGGTTAGTGTGTTGAAGAAGCAATCTAATTCTTTCACTCAACCTTAACCACTTCCATCACTAGTCAAACTAGTTGATGTAAGTCAAGTGGGTCCCACCACTTGTAAATTCCGAATTTAAGTCGAACAATCCAACACGTAACTTCGCTCGGGCCCGGGTTCGTTTAATTCTGAATTAACGAATTTGCCGTTGTTGCGACATAATTAAATATATTTAATTAAATAATTATGCCTAGCAAAATTATTATTAAGTCGCTTACGAATTAATTCTAAATTAATCGTTTGCCCGAATTAAAATCCAATTTTAATTCCGCATTGAAATCTAATTTCAATTAATATATCCAATATATTATTTAATCGATTAATTCCAAATTAATCGTTCTCTCTCTACTATTCGAATTTTATCCCAGATAAATTCTTGCCATAATTAATCTAATATTAATTCTCTCTCTCTCATAATTAATCCCAGATTAATTCTGTTCGAGTAAAATATCATCGGTGAATCTTTGGGAAGCGACCCATGAGATTCCTAGATATGTTGGCAGTAAATCTGGTCGTCGGACTATCCGAATACGTGCATACCCAATCCCACATTCTTACCGATTTACAAGACATGGTTGGCTTCTAGCAAAGCACCGTGCCTACCCAATTCTCCATAAATATTCTTTTAAGGAATACATAATCTTCATCAAGCGTAGTATACTAAGTATTACGTATTACGATCCAATATCGGATGTCACATGCTAGGTCTGGGGCTGGAATTATGTATGCCCCGTACGAAGCATATATCGGATCACTAGCAACTAGTCTCTGTAATCGAATAATCATGACCTAGTCATACTATCCCGATAGCTGCAGCATTTTTGAGTACCTCGTAAGAGATAACAAGTTCCCCTAATTAACGAAGGATAGTTAGAAATATAAGAGAAGCAAGAAATTTGGATAGTCATGGGAGATTTTGATAGACATGAGATGTCACAAAGTATATGAAGATTTTATATACCTAAACCCGAATAAGCAAACAAAATGATTAATTGATATAGTCAAGAAATCCGGTACAGACAAGCCCTAACCTGCCCAGATTCGAACCTCTCAACGATACCAGTTAAGGAAATTACCCTGACAGAGACTTTCTCATACCTATTTTAAATGAGTAATAAACTCTACCAGGATATAGAACACCAGAATAAAGACATAGATACCCGTTGAGATGTAAAGGCTTGTTCCGTCCTTTACCATCATAGATATAGATAATCGTAAGAAAGCCCGACGTGAGTTTACCCTAAGACAGAAACAAAAGACATTGGGAGATAGTTTACCCATAAAGAGACTAAGAAGGTTTCTAAGTATAGAAAAGAAAGAACATGACATAAAATGAGTTGGCAAATTTGCAGTTTTAGTAAGAACCCATATCTCAGACCGATGCCAGTAGGAAATTGTCTAAGTTTAAACAGATAGACCCATGAGGATGGAGACACTTAATATTAATAAGAGTACCAGTACGAACAATATGACAGAGTGTCATAGCAGTTACCTATAAGAAAAGCATAGATCTAGAGAATATCTCATAAGACAAACCACCACTAGCCTTAACAACACATCTTAGAGACCAGAGATAAGATATGGAAACAATACAGAAAGATACGGTTAGTAACAAGGAAGTTTAGTGCGTCCGGTTCCAACCGGTTCGGTTGGGGTTCCACCCCAACTCGAACCGTCCGAACCGGTGGAACCGTACGGTTCCACCGGTTCGGACGGTTCCAACCGGAACCGTTCGGTTCCGGTTGGAACCGTCGGGTTCCTGTTGGAACCGTAGGTTCCAACAGGAACCCTAAGGCCCCCAACGGCTAGTAGCCGTTGGGGGCCTTATTAGTTATTCCCCCAACGGCTAGTAGCCGTTGGGGGATGCAGGGAGCCGTTTGGCTCCAAAAAAAGCAAAGATGGACTTCGATGTTTGCCTCAAGATACTTCCAGAAATATGTGAATACGTAGTGGGAAGGAGACTGAAACATAAAACCTTCAGATATAGTACAAGAGAAGAATACAAGAGGAAAATAGCTCTAAATAAATTATTTATAAGAGAAATTGTCTAGATGAAACGATGAAAAGAGAAAGTATTAGTCAAGCAATAACGGGAATATAAAAGAACCAGCGTTAGACAGGACTAGGGACATGTAAAAGATGATATCCTTCGGAAAAAGAGACATAGATATAGACATGTACATGCACACATCCTCAACTTAAAGCTGGCATTGTCTTTAATGTAAGAGAGAAAATATAAAGAAACAAGAGTGAGGAACGATACTACCGTGTATGGAGTTGATAAGGCTCTTGTTTGTTAGAATTTGGTTGCGTGGGTTTGTTTGGTTCGTGCTACCTGCATAAATAACATGCAACTAATAAATAAACAAATAGCACACCATAAAATAAAATAAAGTTAAGAAAATGAAATAAAAATTAAAAAATGCAAATGGAAGGGTTGCCTCCCCGCTTGTGCTAAGTTTAATGTCTTCAGTTAGACGCAACCACCCAAGTGATCCTGATGGCTTCAATGTCATGGACCAGGTGATCTATTGTGTTTCTTCTTTGGTATCCACCGGATTTTGTGAAATGAAAAAGATAGTTGGCATGCTGTGGCAAGTTATCTTTGGTTGGTCC